>OY757187.1:55779185-55924982 GCA_963583895.1 Melanophora roralis | reverse complement strand
GGGACGCACTGTTTACCGTGTAGTATGTTTATTCTCAGGCGCGAAAAAAGGGTGCCACTAATAACAAGCTATTTAATGTCATCTCTTCATTTTCGGTTGATTAGGTACAGATTAGGATATTTGTACCTTCCAGCCTTAGTTTTTTCATTAAGATTATCTGAACATTTAAGTGCTTCAAAAAATAATGTCACCCCTCACAACAGTTGCCAGAACATTATCTTAAAGACAAAAGAAGTCTTGCTTGGTAATATTCTTAATCCTAGAACGTTATTTTGTTATGATTACTTGGTCAAAGTCCGGCTTCTAATCAACGAAAATATAACTTGCCTGCTATGAAAGTAAAGTTCCAGCTACACTTGAGTGGGGCATTTCTTCTGATTCTTTTTCGTATTAGCAAAAAGGAAGCTCAATTATCCTTACCAATTTTACAAAGTCTAAGCCAAGTAAGTTTGAAGGCAAAAAATTCTTCGCAAAATTGAGCGGGATCTTTCAGAAAGCGTCTGTCCGTTCCATGCTCTAGTTCTAGTTGTTGTTATCATAAATGCAAACTTAAAATTTTTCCTGCCTTGATTTCGGAAGTTATTTGGTATTAAAACGCGACTTATTAGATCAGAGCCCCTGATCCTGGTGTTAGAGCTTATATCGCCCCAGTCGGTTGTTACAACCTTTTTAGGTTAACGTTATTCAGCCTGGCAGGACAGTATAAATTGAAAGATTTTATATGATTTACTTTGTCAACCACCCACAAAGTCTATTTATTTCTATTTTTTAAAGAGTTAGACTCTAAAAAAAACCAAAAAGTCTAAAAAAATATATAAAAGCTCAACATATATGTACTTACGGTTTTCAAGACTAACGGTATACGTTTGTTGTTGAAGAGCTACAACAGGGTCTCTTTATTCGTCAACACAAAGTAAATGTTAAAGGAAAACAGCAGCTATAAATATTCAGTATTTGTGCTTGATTTTCTTTTACTTTTTAGTTCAATTAAGTTAAAATTTGTTGCAGATGCTTCTTTTATAATTTAAAATTGATGTGTGCGTGTGTGTTTTTGAGTAGTTTTAGCATTATGCAGCACTGTGTGGTTGAATACCTTGTATGTTCTTATATACACACATGCCTGTCTATATGGCTTTGGTACTTTCTTTTAGTTCAGATATTAGATTTCATCAATAGAACCTAAGGACACTATAATCAACCTGCTTACTCATAGAATTAAATCACTTACTCGTCATACATTCAATTCAATTTTATTTAAGTTAGTTTTCAAATAATATGCACGTAACCAAATAATACTTTTAATGATACCAAATAAACTTTTATGAACACTACTAGGTAAGAAGAAGCCCAGAGACTGATATTATTTAATATCGTATTGCTATTAGCTCCATTTTTGTAATTATTAAACAAAATGTAATAAAACTCCAAATAGATTTAAGAGTTTTAGCACTTTGGCATAGAATGTCTTCAGAACATCACTAACTCGATAAACAATAACTTGTATACGAATTTTCTTAAAAATAAAAGCTTCTTATAAAAACCACTTTCTTGGAAATAAGTAAGAGCGCTTTGTTCGGCGATTAAAAAAAATAAAAAAAATTAAAAGGATTGGAAAAATATCAAGCGGTTTTAGAAACTTGATGTCAACAGATTAGCGAACAGACGGCAAATGGGCACGGCTAAATAAACTATACAATCTATATACTAGGATCAAGAAAATATATACTTTATGGGGTCGCAAATAGATATTTAAGACATAAAAACCTTATGACAAACTTATATATACCCTTATAACTAATGTGCAGGGTTGGGCAGTATTTTAAATACTTGTATTTGAAATACAAATACGTATTTTGTATTTGTATTTAAAATACCACCTTCTTATGTATTTTGTATGTTGTATTTGATGTCAAAATACATTTTTGCAAAATACTTTTTTTTGTTATACAAAAAGTTGTCATTAGAAAAATTGAAAAATGTTACAATAAAAAAAAAAAAAAAGAATGGAAAATTTTTTCACGTCTTCGCCTTAGCAGGGCACGTTCTTTTATAGGTCTCACTCGTTCAGGTTATATCAAGAGCTAAGCAGATATTTGGAAATGTGAATGCCAAAAAATTAAAAACTTTGTAAAAAAATTAAAATTTGTTTGACATTTACACTTTTAAACACATCAAGGAAGATCCCTTTATTTGCCTCTGCCGAATCTTACATATTTTGTTCATTTTTATGGGAGCTACCCCTTCTTCACCCCTCACCCAAACATTTTCTTATTTAAAGCGTAGGTCTTGTTGTCGAATTATTCTTTGTAGAACATTTGATGTCGGGAGCTGTTATAGTTTCCGAGGCATAGCTTTTCGAAAATGTAATAAAAAGTGTTTATTTGTATGAAAGCAAACCCTTCCCCTGCCCCTACCTGAAAAAAAAATTTTTTTTTGAAAGTGTAGGCCTTATCATACAATTACTTTTTGTAGAACACTAGAAGTGGATAGCTGTTATAGTTTCCGAGATATAGCGTATCGAAAATTTCATAAAAATTGTTAATTTGTAGGGGAGCTACACTTTATCCTGCCCCCACTCAAACAATTTTTTCTCCAAATTGTGGGTCAATAGCTGTTATAATTTCTAACATTTAGCGCATGAAAAATTTCACAAAATTTGTGCAATTGTAGAGAAAAACCCACTTCTCTTGATCCTATCTGAAAAAAAAATTTTCCATTTGAGGTCCCTCTTTGCAGAGTATCAGTGCCAAGTTTTGTGGCAAGAATGACTATATTCACTGAGATATATAGGGATTTTTGCACTGATTTTGTCCTTAAAAATACGTAGTTTTGATTTTTCGTTTATATCTCGTTCAATAGTCAACCGATTTTGCTAATTTAAAATAGCGATTGTTTCCAGGATATTTACAAAAGTTTGACACCAATAACTGGTCCTAATCACGTTATTTGACTCCGGGAACTTGACTTCAACAGACTGACAGACGGACATGGCTAAATCAACTTCCCTATCTATAAGGATCCAGTATATTAATACTTTATGGGGTCGCAAATGGAAAATAAAGAAATTTCAAACGGAGTGACAAAATGATATATACCCTTATCACTATGTGAAGGGTATAAAAAAGAAATGCGAACTTTTAAATTCACCTTGATATTACTTTACTTTTAATTTTTTTTTTTGTTTTTCACATACAATGCACATACAGACAACCAAGGTCCTAGCTGATTAAAATTAATTTGACATTTTCACGTTATAAAAATTAAATTTTGTTTGAAATTTTTAATTTTTCTGACATTCTACCGTTCAAACACAAAAAGGAAATGCAGAGGGCGAATTTTTTGAATTCGCCTTGGATTTACCTTGTCAAATGTGCCTTGCAGAGAACTGTTTTCACAAAATTGCACACCAGTCTGTTTTCATCAGGACCTGTATAGAGATTGTTTTTTTAGCAGGATTTATATATTCTTCAATAAGAGGCTGCTTATCTGATTAAACTTTTAAAAAACTTGTGTTCATGATTAATGGTTATAAATGTATTTTGTATTTTGTATTTCAAATAAAAGATACTAAAATACTGTATTTTGTATTTTGTATTTGAAATACTCGAGTTAAAAGTATTTGGTATTTTGTATTTGAAATACAAGCGGAAGAAGTATTTTGTATTTTGTATTTCAAATACAGCAAAGCATGTATTTTTCCCAACTATGCTAATATGAAAGATATAAAAAGTAGCTTTGTCGGCCTATATATGCAGAAAACCTTTAATTCCTTGTTGTATTTTTTTGGCTCACAAACGTATACGTTATATTAACATTGCGTACACGACACGCAGGTCTAAATTGGAAATTATTTTTTTTGAGGGTCTATTTTTTAAAATGCGAATTGTATAAGCAAAAACAATTAATTAGAAAAAACACTTTTTTTAATTTTTTTTAATATGAGGCTTATTAATGCAATAAGATAGAATATCGCATAAAAAATTTTTTAAGTTTTTTTCATCGATCAAATATTTATAATATATAAAAGAAAAAGTAAATCTAATTTTGATATTTCTTTGCACTCACTATCGTTTTTCTGTTATTAAAACATTTTTTGCATGTCATGTTTTCTGTTGTTTTCTTCTGATTGGTAATTTTCTATTCCTTTTGTTTTTTTGATTTCACCTCAAGCAAAACTATGTTTTTACATATGTGAGGACGTTTCATTCTATTTGGATTTAATTTAAAGAATTTACATTTGTTTGTACTAAAAGATTTTTGTTTTTCATTTGCTCAAAAAAAATATTTTAGAAAAACTTTTTTTCTTGTTGCTAATTTCCATTTACTTGATTTATTTTTTTTGTAAAATTCAATGTATTTAAAGTAAAAAGCTTTTCATTTGATGGAAAAATTTTTGATGTTTATAACTAAAATTTTAATAAAATATAGATATTAAATTTTCATTTAATCTCTTAACGTGAAATTAGGAAAAAATAAAAAAATAGAAAAAAAAAATTTTTTTTTAACGCGTAAAGCAAGAGACTTTAAATTGGGCCTGCGGTTACCACTTCTTTTGAATTATATGTCTAAAAGTTTTAAAATAAGGACTACTAACCCAGATTGAGGTCGAAAACAAACTACTTAAGTGGACACATTTATTATATTTAAAAAATATTTTTTTTAAATATGGTACTCTAAAATGGACATAGGATCCTAAAATAAAAAACTGAGCAAATACAAGGTGTCCGCCGGCAAGGTATACTACTTTGTTTTCTTTAAACTTTTTGAATAAACAAAAGAAAATGGATCTTATATTGATAAACGTTTTGTTTATTGTCGGCAATTATGTATGAAATACAGTATCAAATAACTGTCCGCCTCTGTTAGCCTCACAAATGCGCGCCCTTTCGAGCACATTTTTTATTACATTCTCACACATTTCACGCGGTATTTCATTAATTTCATCATTAATATTTTGTTTGAGTTGCTCCAGCATTTCTGGTTTGTTTGCATAAGCCTTGCTTTTTAGTTATCCCCCAAAAAAGAAGTCTGGAGCAGTCAAATCAGGTGATCGTGGGAGCCAATCAGCATCACCATTTCGTGAAGTAACTTGTTGTGGAAAGAGGTCTCGCAGTTATTCCATTGTAATCCTTGTTGATACCACATGTTAACTAAGCCTAAAGTTTGCAGGTGTGGCATGTTAATTTTTTAATCATATCGATATCGCAGTTACCGTTACGTCGTTATGAGTTTCAAAAAGGTAAGGTCCCATGATTCCTCGATACAAAATTGCTCACCAGATGTCACTTTTAATGGATGCGTAGATGACTGATGAATATTTTGAAGGTTTTCCATTGCCAAGAACCGACTATTTGGTTAATTCAAATGAATATAATTTTTTCACGAAAATCGATTTCTGATTTCGATAAAATGTTTTAACGATAAGAACACGCTGGCTTACCGAACACTTTTTCATAATAAATTTGCCACATCTCTACTTCGGCACTGCTTAATATGAAATGTCAAGAATAATGTTTACCAATATGGCTGTAAAACAAAATATAATACCTTTATGGCCGACACCTTGTAGATTTGCCACATTTGGTCTGTAGATTACTGAATGTGTTGAATATTTTTTTGATCAGAAAATGTTGTTGAGCGGTGTTTTAATAGTTTGAGTAAAATATTGAATTAACTTTCAACTCACGACGCTTAAAAGACATTAAAGTTTATCGTATTCATACTGTTGCCTTGTTAGAAACGATAAAGTTTTGGATGCAGATATTATATATACAATATTTTAGTGATTTTTGAATTTTTTTCATTAATTTGTCTGATATTTTACCAATTGTAATAAACAAATTTTGTTATTGCAAATAATTGCAATATTGAAATTAAAAATTTAATTTGTGTATTTATTACCATTTAATTTGATTGTCTTAAATTCACTATAAATCATATCCTTACATTTGTGCGTGCACTATTTGAAGTATGAATTATTATTGAAAATAATTGAATTTTGTTCATGGCATGAGTCTATTATTTACAATCTTTGTAACAATATTTGTTTCCTTATCAAATGTTAGTGTATTATTCGTTTAGCATACATATTTGAAGACATGCATGTCAAATGCACCCTGCAGTTAAAGTTATTTAGTAAAACTAAACATTTGCTTATATATAGTTCTTTGCCGTTGAATTAAATTAAGAGTGTATAAATATGGGTAAAGGGTGTCTGATGGCAAATCTATATTTTTAAAAACGATTATCGCACAAAGTAATAAACAGTGAGGAGGAAGTGTGGCGCCGCTGGAATTATTGATAGTGCGAATTTGTCAGTCACGATGTCGCAGTGGTCGAGTGAGCATTGCGCCTTCGCTGTGGAGAAATTTATTAAAAGTAATGATTCTTACGCAATTTCTCGTACACAGTTTTGCCCAAAGTTCGGCAAATACGTAATTAACCGAGTGAAAATTATTTCGCTCATGTGTGCAGGAATTCTACGCACCTGTTTCGGCTATAAATGTCCCAAGGCCAGGGCCCAATCGATTCTTTAGAACTCCCAAAAATATTGAACTGGTTAAAAACTGTTTACTTTAGAATCCGCTACTTTTAATACGGAAAACAGAAAATTCACTGGGACTTCCAAGAGCAATAATTCTAAAATTTTTAAAAAGCATCTGCAGTTTCACTCTTTTAAATTTCAAATCGTTCAAGAACTGAAATAAAGTAATTTACGCAAAAATATTTCCGAAATGACGTTGGAGAATTTTACCACTGGTAATCCCATTTTTTGAAGCGGCGAAGGTCATTTTCACTTAAACGGCAACGTCAACAAGCAAAACTGGCGTTACTGGTTTCCAATAACCCGCAACCCGCTGTGCTTTATACACGCAAGAAATAGTTGGACCATTTTTTGCGAAAATCGTCGAGGCTAGGCCGCAAATGTAACAGTGAAAATTATTGACGCATGAAATTCTGAGTTATTTTTGCCAAACCTGTGTGTGGGCTCATTAAACGTACTCTTCACACTCGTGATAACAACAGAATGGGGCGACTCCACACGCAGTCAAAGCTTCGATGAATTTGCTTCGGAAAAATTTATCCTAAAAACTGATCAGTAGCTTTGGGGATATCCCATGGCCACCGAGGTCGTTCGATCTAACTCTCATCTATTTTTTTATGGCACTACCCCAAAGAGAGGGCTTATAATGCCAACCCCCAATTTCTTGTGGCTTTGAACGAAAACATTTGTCGAGAAATCAGTTAAGTTGAATTAAGTGTACTGCAGCGTGTGACGCAGAATAGAAGGATACATTTTGAACAGTATGTTCAACTCAACGGAAAATATCCATTTTAACGTTCAATGCTCTTAATAAAACTTCGTGTCAACTATTACGTTTGTATTAAATTTTGAATATATAAATCTGCCAACAGGCACTCTGTACATATGTAGTAGTAGGTAGCATATCTGTAAGATGTGAATATTTCTACTTAAGATATTTACAGAAGGTAAATTATTCTTTATTTCAAGATATGTTTTTTATATAAAAAAATAACTAAATAATTTTGTATTCTAAAAAAATTCAGGATAATTTGCATTGGTTTATTCGAGTTATTATTTCCTTTTGTCTAAGACAAATATATTGGATTTAAACTCAAAACTTTTTAATAAAATACAATTTGGTTTTATTTTATTCAGAATATTTTAATTAAAAATAAGATTTTTCGATTCTTTAAGAAACTTAATTTTGAATGGAAGCTGCCAAGGGGAATGAAAATAGATGGTAGGTTTTTCCCAAAAAGAAATGCGGAAAAAAATTTATAGTAGTAAGTCATACATTTTAATCATCTAGGAACGGTGGTAGAGATTTTTGATATCATAAGAAATTTAATACTATATGGGAACAGCCATTAGGAACAAAGAAAGAGGGTAGGTTTGTTATGAAAAAATGTTAATAGTAAAAAATTTATGGTAGTCGGCTAATATTTCAACCCCTTTGGAGCACTCTGGAGGCGATGGTAAAAAATTTTGGTTTTTTAAAAATTTTTTTTGTATAAGAGCCCCTCCCCGGTAGATCAGGGTGACCCGGTAGACCAGTGGTGCACGATTCTACCAGCCTGGCGGTTGTGGGTTCGATTCCTACCGAGACCCTGGTAGGTTTGCTTTATTTTCTGTTCTTTCTTTCTTATCCTTCTCTAAATTTCTTCTTTCCTTCCATCTCTACCTAGTCTATCTGCCTCTCTATCCGCCATTTAGAGAAAATATTGGGGGTAGGTTTATTTCGATTAGATGTTGGGAATAAAAATTTTATGATGGCAGGTCATACACTCCAACTCAAACCGAAGGAAACTGAAAGCGGTGGTGACGATTTTTTACTATGGACTTATGCTTTCTGTTAAATTTTTTTTCTAATACACACACAATTATTTGCTTTAAATTAAAAAAAATATTCTTGAACATTTATTTGAAAATTTTTTTATTCAGGTTTTTTATTTGAATAATATTATTTTTTCAGGATTTCCTAAAATAAAAGTTCTTAAAATTTTATTTGAGTTTTCGATATTCAAATCAAAAAGATTAAAGTTTTATTTTGATTGATTTTACTAAATTATTATTTTATTAAACGGTTTGTTTATAAATAACAAGGAATTTCATTTCAAGTATAAAAAAGTTTAATTTATAAATTATTTCAGTTAAAATGAAACAAATCAACAAAAACTTATTTTTAACTTTTATAAATAAATTTTGAAAATATTTTATGTAACGAAAAATCATTTTTCGTTAGAGTTATTTTAATTTGAACAGAAAACTAAACAATTTTTAAGCAATTTTTTTTATATTTTGTTCTTATTAAAACTTACCATTTTGCTAGGTATTACATACTTTTTGCATACTTATTAAATTGGATTTTATTAAACCAATTCCCTGTTTTCACTTTATTACATTTAAATTACACATAAGTTACTAAAGTAACTTTTCAACGCTTTAAAAACTTTAACACCGTTCACACCATCCAAATGTTTTATGGAATAAGTTTGAACACTGTACCTAGAATGCAGGTAAATGTTTATTAATATACGATAGATTTGGTCAAACATAATAAAAACATTAATAATATTGTTTAGTACTGCCTACCTTTTCAATAAAGACTTTAATATATAAAACAGAGCTCAAAGTAATTTTTTAAAATTTTTCCCAGCCGAAGTGTCTGTTTCTGGCAAATTCTTAATACAATTATTTCCAAAATTTTTAAAGACACAAATATGTAGCAAAAAGTAGAATGGTAATTCAAACGTGTAGAACTATATATAAATGTACACATGTATATATCACCACACTTGACACCTGTTGATGTTTCAATTCCAAAGGAAACATATTTTCGCACAAATACATGTAATAGACAAGTACTTTTGTACATATATATGAATAAGCCTACCCAACAAACCAGTTTTGAAACAAAATACTACTGTGTTGGAGAATAAGCTTGTCACAAGACAACTTAAAACAAATGCTTGATATACACTTTTCTTAGTAATAGCTTTGCAAATACAGGGTGTCTGGTGGAAAATGTATGTATTTTAATACGATTATTTCAAGAAGTAAAAAACGATTCGTAGTAAGAGTGGCGCCATTGTAAATATTGATTGTGAGGATTTTTTCAATCATGAGGTCATAGTTGTCGAGTGAGCATCACGCGTTGGCTGTGAAAACATTTTTTAAAAGTTAAAGGCAGCTTACTTGAAAATCCGCGACTTTCAAAACGGAAAAGGGCAGCCTGACTGGGACTTTCAAGGGCGATAATTCAATAAATTTTAAAGAAGGATCTACAGTCCCATCCTTTTAAAATTTATTTCGTTCAAAAACTGAAAGAAAGTGACTTTGATTGATGCTAAAATTTTTGTTAAATGCCATTGCATTGTTTTCGCACTGAAAATTAAATTTTTTGGAGCGACGAGGCTCATTTTCACTTAAACAGCCACGTTAACAAGCAAAACTGCCGTTCCTGGTCTCCAGAAACACTCAGCCCCTGGTTGAAACACCAAAAACCATCGCATTACCCCAGGGTAACTGTTTGGTGTGCCTTATCTACGCATGAGATATTTGGAGCATTTTTCCGAAAACTGTCAAGGCCAGGTGAGGAATGTCAACGGTAAAAAATATCGACGCATGATTACGGAAATCTCTTTGTGAAACCTGCGATCCCATTCATCGTGCTTTTCACACACGTGGTGAAACCAGAATGGGGCGACTCCACACATTACCAAAGCTTCTATGAATTTGCTTCGGAAAAATTTTCCCAACAAACTGATCAGCCGCTTTTGATACTTTTCAAACCCACCGAGGTCGCCCGCTCTAACTACCATAGATAATATAATTAATGGGTCTATCTTAAATTGAGGGTTTATAATGACAGTCCTTAATCTCTTGTGGCTTTAAAGAAAAATATTCGCGAAAAATTAACTCAATTAAAATACAAGGCGCAAAATACAAGGCTCTGTTTTGAAGACTGTGTTCAACTCGATGGAAATAAAACTTTGTGGCCTAACACCCTGTGCAATTATAGAGGACTTATTTCTATTAAAAATTATGACCCGTTATATGTGCCTGCTTAAATTTTGTATTCTTTGCAAAATGCTTCAGTCTGACTTATTTGTTTATAAAGTGCAGATTTAAAAAAAGAAACAATCAAAGTACAATATGAAGTGACTCTAAAAAAAGGGCTTATATCACAAGCTTGAGAAAGTATTACGTATCTTAAGCTTATTTATTTCGATTATGTATAATTAAAAAACTATTTTTCTGCAAGCTTGTTTTATCATTAGGCTTCTAAGCTTTTCATGAGCACTGACTGCAATAATTTCATAAGTTTTGGTTTGTTTGGAATTTTTCTAATTTTTATGATTTATTTACAACATCTTGTGATTTTGTATTTATTATAAGCTTGTGTATTTTGTATACAAATTAATTCACTTATCATTCCTTAGTTCTTTATGTAAATGTTACATTTCTAATTGAATTTCTATTGTAAATAAATTTAAAATTTAAACATACTAACGCAAACAATTTATATTAAATATAAGAATAAAATTTAATTTTTAAAGGAAATTTCATTCATTAATTTAAGAAAAAAGAGTTTAAAATTAAAGCATTTTATATACATATGTGGTGCTTCTTATAATCTATGCAATTAACGAACCCTTTGGGGTTTCTAAGGCAACAAGATTGCCAAAACATATTCAGGAAATTTTGATTTTTTTTAAGAAAAGATTATAAACTTATTGTCTACTCAATAATCGTTTTGATTTAAATGGTCTTAATTGTCTTCGGTTACAAACAACAACCTAACAGCAGACCACAAGTTACAAAAAAATAGCAAACAAGACAGAAAGAAACCACAATGATTTGTAAATTTTAACAATAGAAATGTAAAACAATACAACATGAAGCGTTAATAACAAAAAGAGCTGAAGCAAAAGAAGTTTAACTAAAAACTTTATGCCGTAAAAACTTTTTAAATGGAATCATGATAAAAACAATGTAAATCCTGAAGTTTAGTACAGAAATCCCTAAAATATAAAATCAAAATAAACTGCAGATAAAAACGACCAAAAAGAATTGCACCCAGAAAACAACATCAAACATGTTTATTACTCGACACTAAAAACTAAACCAAACTATAATTTTCCAAACATTTTAATGATTATTTTTATTATTTTTTGTTAAAAAAATTATCACTTCAATGAAAATTATCTGTTACCCGTTTATCGTGCTAATATACTATTTTAAAATGCAATGGATTTTTTCTTTGTGATAACACATAATAAGTTATTTTTAGTCAAGTTACTCGCGGTGCTTTTATTAAATTTGTGTTAATTTTCCACCTACTTCGTAAGTACATTGTTTATTGGGTGGGTTAAGACAAAAAAAAACAGTTTTAAAATAAATTGCAAAAAGTGTATTCGTAACAATAAACAAATGATTATAATATCAAAGGAATACATATAATTAAGTAATATAAATAATTGCAATTAATGTGCAATCATTAAGAGTTTAGGATAAAAATTCAAACATTACAGAGTCCTGCAAACAACTGAAGGGAGCTCAATTCTTCATTCGTTCATTCATTCTTTCATTCATTTTGAAAAACAAATTGGTTATCTAATAGGAAATCATTATATAAAAAATATTTTTAATATCGTCTGTATCTAAACAGGAAATGTTTATTTTTTTTAAATATGGGCATTTATTTAGTTTGTCGGTTTACTATTTACATTTTCTTAGATTCAAAGCAAATTCTAAATATAGAAGGAGCATAACTCGTTATTTTTCCAGGAAAGCGTTTTTCCCTTGTTCTGATTTAAAAATTTTTGAATAAGCAACAAAATGCTACAACTACTTTGTAAAGTAAAAAGGATAACTTTTTATTTTTAACGCCATATTTCGGCTTAAACGTTTCCCGACAATATGTGAAGTTGCCCTAGTAAAGATAATTCCTCTTCTGTTTCGCGCTTTTTATTGATGGCCTTTAAGCTTTTGAAAAAGTATTGAAATGAAACTGAATTTGCCAGTTAATATCTTTATTCTTTTAGAAAAGTACATAACCGGTCGACAATTTATGATCAAAGAGGGAAACCACTTTAGTTGTCCTCAATCAATACAATACAAACAGTCTTATACACACGGAAACATTAGCTGATGTTTAAGAAGTATTTATAAAGACCTTAAGGAGGCCTGGAACCAACTGCATCATCGCGTATCCCAAGAAGAGAGAACTGAGCAAAGTTATGGGGTATTAAAAGTAATGAACAGAAATGTACGCACGTAACTTTTACGTTATGTGCTCCTCGATCCTTATTAACATCCATTCACCTGGATTGCCGCCTCGCGTGGAAGTCACATAAATCAAACACAAATCAAACTTACAACATTGAAAACTTTTGCTCTACAACATGATTTTGAAATCCTAAACTGTAAGGATAAGTATTTATATAAGCTGGAAACTCAATAATCCGCTCGCTAAAAACATTTTACGCACTCGTTTAAAGAGAAGGAATACCATTTCCCTAAGATGAAACCTTTATGATATAAACACATAGACTACAGCAGGCTACCGACTACGATCTCTCAAAATTACAATACATGCATATTTACACAGTTATTTTGACAACATCATAGCTACACGGCCACATTACTAAATGCTGCAACAGAATACCGGCATAACGTGTTTTTGCATTCAATTTGATGTAACAATTACACTGCTAAATTCGGTTATAAAATATAATCTATTTTATTCTGACAGCGATTTGTCTTATGTTCTCACTTGGAGAAAGAAATTCTCTCAACAATGTTGCCACACTTTTATTAAGTTTTATACATTTTGTAAGCAAAACCACATGTTTTGAAGAAGAAAACTAAGCACAAAAGAAAATAAAAATAAATTAAAAATGCAATTAAATTTAAAATTTTGTAAGTTTATTAATGAAATTACTAATATTATTGAAAAAATTGGATAAAGAAGTACAAAAGCATGATAGTTTGCAATTGCCAACGTACAACAACTTGATTTGTGAAGAAATTTGGAAAAGTATAATGTGAGTTCGTAAAATTACAGACGTTTTAATTATGGTCCTTTTTTCTCTGAGTAGCGTTTTTGCTTGTAGTTGCGGACGTGATTTCATTATTAGTTTCCATGTTAGTAGGCGGCAAATAAGAAAACTAAGAGAAAATATATAAGAGTGTAAAAAAGTGCTGACGATCGAGTTTCTATTGTATTCCGTAATAGCGTGGAAATCATTAAAAAATTTTATATTGACTGTAAATTAAACAAAAAATCTAAACAAAACAAAGAATGTTTATCTAAAATGGTAAATTAACTTTTTATAGGTTTTAAGTTGGGATGAGTTATTAAATGCTGAATATTTTTATCCCGTAGCATTTCAAACTGGCAAAACAAAAAATTATCACCACACCAACACAGATTTTATTTTAGACACTTTTGACTTAATACGCTCTCTAAAAACAAATTAAGCTTTTCATGTATATGCCATTTTAAAAAACAGTATTGATAAGCCTTAAAAATCAATGGAATTACACACTTTCTAGATAAATGGTCATATATTTTTTAATGGCAAAAACGCCTTTATATTTTACAGTCTTAAATTTATCAAACGAATTTAAGATTGTGCCATTCTGGAAATTATCAACACTGGTGTATGTATGCAACCTCCGTCTATAATATAATTAAGGAGCTAGCTACATGGTTACAATTGCAGTCAACTGCATTTGAAGTCGTGTAGCTGTGTGGTCTGCTGTCCTCTATGTGTTTATATTATTAGAATTATACACTTATTTTAGAGCTTTAATTTTACTCTAGCAATGGGTGGACTTATATAATTTTTTTAAGTTTTAAAATTTAAATACTTCGTTCAGAAACAAAGTTTTACAAATTTTATAAAATGTTTTTCCTTCTGTTAAGTTAAAAAAAGTCAAATTAGGCCCTTTATATATTAAGCTATCGGTAAAAAAAATGTCATTTAAATTATAGCAAATTGCAAAACAGCATTCAATCGCCAAAAAAATATTAATGATATATTAAATATTAAATATTAATGTATAGTTATTAAATAAATATTATGATATTCTTTAGTTTAAAAAGCTCAACAAAAACGTGAAAAAGGCGAAGGATGACTTTTAAATGTTTTCGCATATTTTCCTGTAAATAATTAATAACCAACTTTGGAAATTTTTTAAAAAAACTAATATAAACAGTACATAAATTCCAAATGGAATCCCCTGTTTTCTCTTAGAAAGAAAAAATAAAAATTGAACAATATTAAATCGAAAAGAATATTTATTAAATACCATCTGAAAAAAAATAATTGTAAATAAAAACTAAATAATTGAAAAAAAGAAAGAAAAGAAAGAAAAGCACAATTTCATGATTTATAATTTGTATCCTTTTTTTATTAGTAAAAAATCGCAGTACATAATATATTGTTGTAATTATTTTTCATTCTTCTCTTTAAAAAAAAAACTCATCTTTAGAGCTCTTCTACCTTTCCTGGAAGTATATTGCAAAGGATGATGGCGATAAAAATAAAAATAAGGTTACTAAGAATTTACTTCAGATTTCAACTCAATCACGACAGATGCGCTTGGTTGGTGGTTCTATATCGTTGCTGGCCACCGATTTCAACATGTTACAGTTGGTGTGGTGACCAAACAAGCTGAGCAATAATGCAACACCGTAGCCAGTAGCACGTTCTCCTTGCAATTAAAAAAAGCAGATAAGATACAAAAAACGATGAAAGAAAAATTAAAAATATATGTATGAAGTAACATAACAGTTTGTATATTGGAGAAAAACGGAAAAAATTAAATGATGTATGTACAGATGCAGTTCATTAGGTAAGACCAAGGCAACGTTATTAAAGTGAATGGATTAATAAGTGTATGCCAAAAAAAAAGAATAACGTTAAATACACATTTTTTTTAATTTATATTTTTTAGAAAAGGTTATTTTACAGGAACACTAAATTGTAATTTAAATTTGTCTGTTGATAAGAAAAGTAACATCCAAACATCGTATATCTTTATCAGATCGTTAAAAACTTTTTTTAATCTAATGGTTACCAGAGCACTCTGCTCCCAATTAAGTTAAAAAATCGTATATACCAAATTTTAATAAGTAAAAATATTCAACACGCCAGTCTATTAAGATTTAAAATAAGACAAAATTTTTATTGCAACAAGTCAGTGAGTTAAGCTTTTAAAGTTGACGGTTGAAAAGGTGTATAGAAATAGCTATTACAATAGTGTAGTTTAAAAATAAAAAAAAATGTTTTTCAATAATATTTTATAAGAAATACAATGCAAATACAATCTGAATAAAAGTTGTTAGGTGCCTTCATTAACAGAAAATTATCAATAATTTTCGATAATTATTACTAGTAAGTGTTCGCGTACAAAAAAATTAGCAGCAAGAGAGCTAAAAAAGAGCGTAATATGTTTAGAAACAAAAATATTTCTGATAATTTCTACGAGTAAAAATTTTGCTATCAGAAATTATCCAAACAGTCTTTCTATTAATATGCTTTGAAAAAAATTTAAGTTTTAAATTGTTATAAGTTTACAATAACAAAATACATTTGCTTGCAAGTTTTGACTGTAAAAGTGTTCATTTACTTTTAAATATTTTTGAGAGCATTTTTGAAAATATATCTTTTTACCGTCTCGTTGCTAGTAATTACTGGAAAGTTATTGAACACAACTGTTAACTTGTTTCTATTTATTATTGCAGAAATCAGGTAGTTTAAAATTAATATAACCTACCAGTTTTATACACAAAAAGTTATATATATTTGGGCATAAACTTGAAAAAGAGTAAAAATGTAAAATTCTTTATCTAGGTGCAGACGCGGATTCAAATACGACGTTTAAAGCTTCCTATGAAATAACCGTTTTATATATTTTACTAAGCAAATATATTGCAAATTCAAAGATGTGGCTTTTGAAAAAAAAATTTTTGAAGGCAAAAGAAAATTTTCATCTTGAGATGGCAAATCAAATAAAAATATTTGCACTTCAACAAAAAAATGAAAATCGATAACGTTTGTTGTCTATAAAGAGAACTATAATTTTCCTCAAAAGGCATAATATACATTTTCGTGGACATCGAGATGATGGCCCTTTGCTATTTTCTGGAAATACAAGCTCGGAAGGTATTTTTCGTTCACTTGTGCGATTTCGTATAAATTCTGAAAATAAAATTTTAGGCCACCATTTTCAAGTTTGCTATTTAGATGATTCATATATATCGAAAACAATTAAAAATAAAATAAATAAAAGTTTCCGCAACCTTATTTTAGAAATTATACTGAAAAATATTTATGACGCCGAAGACAATTTGATTATTTTTGTCAGGAAAAAGCCAAATTTAAAAAAAAAAACATCATCCTAAGCGTATTGCAGTTTCCTGAAATATTCCGGGAAAAAGTTGTCTTCATTATACGAAACAAGATGGATAGATCGTCATGATTAAATTTTACAATTCGCGGTAAAAATAAAGCACATAATAAAGGCATTGGAAAAGATATCCGAGTGGAAAGGTAGGAATACGTCTTCGAAAGCCTAATTATATGTATATAAAAAGTAAACTTCGTCCTAACTTACAAATAGAGAAAGAAGGAAAGTAGATATTCCGTTTTCCATTCTCTGTTACATGTAAGTTAAGACACTTCTACCGTTCAAAGAGTACATATGATGAAATTGCGTAGCTGCATTAAGGGACAAATATTAATTTCTTCTATTAAAAGGAAATTATATAATTAACCTAAGACAAAATAGAAAAGCAAAAAATTTTTATTACTTTATTTGATTTAAAAAATGTTGTTGAGGATTAAGTGGATTGTTTACTTACACAATGAACTGGAGTTGCCATATCGACACACCAGGATAATCAAAACCAAGATGGGCAACTACAAACAACAGAAAATTTATTTTTGATATTTTAATTGAAACTACATTTACAAGCAAAAAATAAATAAAAATTTAATGTGCAGCTGTAATACAGTTTCCGGGTGCCCCCGGAGTAAATCCGCAAATCTACTAGTCTGAGAGTCCCGGGTTCGATTCCCGCCAGAGACTCTGATCTCGAACTCTAGGACTGAATAAGCGGGCCGAAGTAAACTGTATTCTTTCCTTTTAACGGCTGCCTGCTCTTCCTTCCAACCTGCCCACTTTTTTAATTAAATTTAAAAAAATTAAATAGAATTTCAAAAGTAATATCGAATTTGTTTTTACAGCTTATTAATCATATACTTTTAAGCTAAAATTATTTATTTATTAAAAACAAGCCATAACCCGCTAGTTCCTAAGCGCACTAAATGCACAACAGTACCATAAGTCTAATAAAAAGACAGATAATGTCAAAAAATGGAAAAAAAGTGCCAAGAATATGAAAAGGTATTGTCTTCTATTAAAGTTGATACACCTTAATTTTCTATTTTTAGACTTAAAACCTAAATAGGTTCAAAAAATTTGCAAAAATTACTTTTTGACCACTTAAATGATTTCTGAACTTAATCTGGGTTAATGGTCATTAATTTAATATTTGTAGTCATGCTCTCGAAAAACGCAGTAAAGTCAAGGATCCTTTATTTCGTATTTGTAGACTCATAAACTCCAAAAAAATAATATTAATGTGAAAAAGTACTTTCTAACTTCTTAGTTGACCTCGTCATCACTCTGGGGCAATAGTTCTGATTTTCGAACTTCTAAAATCACACTCCCAAAAAAATGCAAAAAGAACCAAGAGTGTGAATGTAATTCTTTTCGTCCACTTAGTTGACTTCCGACCTTAACCTAGGTAAACAACTCTTTGTTTCATATTTGTAGACTTATTATCTCAAAAATGTAAAAAAAGTACCAACATGAGAAAAAAGTACTTCTAGTCCACTTAAATGACTGTGTCAACAGTCATTTTCATATCTCTTGACTCATAATCTCAAAATAAACAAAAAAAAAAGTACCAAAACAGGGTTCATATTTTTTGGAGAGCTGCCGAATGCCATTATTATTTTGTTTTGGTTAAGGATTTACCAAAAACGTTCAAAAAGTACTAATAATTTTTAATGCCTATAGCACGTAATTTATATTATTTTTTTGTCTTTATTATCTTATAAGTTACAAAACTGCCTTAAAATACCAAAAAATAATTTTTACTGGGTTTCCTCCTTAATTCCCAAAATTTTGGAAAAGTACCAGATCGCGTCCGTTAAGGTATTAAACTGTATACGATACTTTCAAAGTTATATTTAAATTTTTTTTTTTTTTGAAGTTCTGAAAAATCTGTGCTTAGTAGATCTACACATGGAGAAAAATACCCACAGTCCGAATTTCAGGTTTTTAGTTTAACGCATTTAGGCTGCACCTTGATCAATCAGTCAGTCAGTAACGTTATTCTTTTCTTTATTTAGACCAGAATGAATTTAATGTAAACCTTAAAAAAACTAGGCAACTGCCGTATTTCCTACATAATTAAAATAAACCAATTTGACACCTTAAAGCTTCTTATGCACTAGAACTTCATCATTGAATTCTAATTTAAAAATATCATTTCTCTGGTTACAAAATTAATTAAGATTTACCGGCATTTGTCTTCACCTAAAAAAACACATTTCAAACAATATTTGCGTAAATTAAGACGTAATTGTGAAATTAAATTTGATTGCAAAATCGTTATAGAGTTGAAGGCAATTATTTAAGCTCATAATTAAGTAATTGTCTTAAGCGAATTCTGTGAATAACAATGTTTAAGGTGCATATTTGCAGAAGACTATTTGTTATAAGAAAAGTGGATGTATGATTGTATATGTTTACATATGTATTTATGTTTATTTTATCAATGCAAATTGTAGATTTGATACTCAAGATTTAGTAAAAGTTTAATATTCGGCTGTTCGGAAGTCTTATTACCCTACAGCAATTTGTCAACTTTGTACTGATTTGTCCGTAGAAGGTTCTAGTTAGACCTCGATTCAAAGGATCATTTATTTAGTTAAAAATTCAACATAATTTAATTATTTCTTTTACTTACTTTTAAATCGTTCCCATTTGCAGTCTTCTTAAGATAAGAACTAATGAGTAAACTACTTTGTTTAAACTTTTCATTTTCAAAATATTAATGCAATAATGTTTACAATTATCTTATGCAAAATGAATTTTGCTATTGTTCTACATGTATATGTATGAGAAGCATGTGCAAGTACAAGTGCCCGTATGTTTGACAATCAAGTAACAATATTGAATTAATTTTCGACACTCAAAGGCAAATGAAATATCCAAAATACATTAAAGCTTTGTATTAAGTATTTACTTTGATATAAACGTTGTGGTTTTGATTATTTTCATTTACAAATACATTTGCACATAATCATGTATCTCTGTATCTGACTGTTTGATTGTCTATTTTAAATATTTCATATATATTAAACAAATTCGTAATTTTAAAAATGCAATAAGTTGAAAGTTTTAAAAAAATTCTGAGCTAACAAAAATGCATTTATTAAAATTAAGAAATAAAACATTATTAACATTGTTTCGAAATCCAAAAACTTTTTTTATTTTTATCAGTTTTTTATTTATGAATTATTTTTAACTTTTGAATAGGGGTCGGTTTTATATTTTAACCCTATTTGGGTAATTAGGGCAGCACCGAGGGGTTTTCCCTAATTTTCCTATAATTTTGAAGGACTTTTACTCTAATTTTTTAAAATTTTGTATGTCAGCCCCCTTGGGTGAGGGTGATATGGAAAATAATGGTGGTCTGTGATACATTTTATTCCTCTAGGGGCGACTCCGGGGAAGAAGTAAAACTCATTTCTTCATACTTTGTTGAGATAGGGGGTAAGTATACTCTAGGAATACGTTTGGGGTCTGTAATACATTTTATTTCTATAGGGACGACTCCGGAGAAGTTGTAGCGGTTTTCACCCTATTTTTTCAAATTTTGTAAGGCAACCCTCTTAAGGCGTGGAGATAAGGGGCAAGTATACTCTAGGAATACGTTTGGGAGGAAAAACTAATGAGGGTTTTTGATACATTTTAATTCTCTAGAGGCTCAGAAAAAGTTGTAGGGGTTTTACCCTATTTTTGGAAATTTTGTATGGCAATCATGAAAGGTGATGGTGATAGGGGGTAATTATGTTCTAGGAATATGTTTGGGAGGAAGAATTAATTGGGTCTTACATTTGACCTTTGTAGGAGCACCCTGGTAGCTGTGAGACTTAAAAAAATTTAAAAAAAAGAAACCTTTGTATGGTAGCCCTATTAGAGGGCGGAGATAGGGTGTAAGTACTCTCCACAAAAATGTTTGAGGGGAAAACTTAATGGGGCTCGGTTTTACATTGCACCCGTGTAGGGGAACAGGTTTACAGGTTTTCATGTACAAATTTAAAGGGAAATAAGCAGAGGTAGTCGTAGTTGCTGGCTCATTTCTGTCAGTTTTTAAAAATTTCCCTTATTTTCATTTGAAATGCATGTGAACAATGAAAAAAAAACTTTTAACATATGTAAAAGCAAAGGCAAAGAAATAAAAAAATGGTTCCGGCTAGATATTGACCTAGGGTCTCGGGGTCAAAAATAACACCTAATAATTATGTGAAGCGTATAAAAAATAGGAGGTTTTTTGGCTTATATTTCGGTAATTTATCGGGCGATTTTGCTGGACTTCAATAGAGATTTGTTCGCAGATATTCCTGATTGTTTGATACAACTTAAGGTGGCTTCAAAAAGTTTATTTCAACCATAACACGGACAAACGGACATTGCTAAATCGACTTCCCTATCTAAAAGCATCAAGAAAGAATATATGTACCTTGTGGGGTTACAGATGAATATTAAAGAAATTACAAATGGGATGACAAACTTATATATACCCTTATCAAAAAAAGTATGCAAAATTGTTCCAAAAAACTCTATATGGACTTTATAAAAATATCGAAAGGTCTTAAGGTTTATCATCAACTGTTGAAAAAGCCCTCAAACATAATAAGGCTTGACTTTTTCGAAGAGCACGTAAGACTTCTATTAGAAAAGCATCTTGTAAAGTTTTATGTTCTGATTCTTTTGTGCGCAGAGCCAAAGTTAATGCTTGTTTTAAGTCGTTTAAAGTTTAGAAAGTTTCAAATCCCAATGCGGTAAAAAACTAAAAGAGCGATCGAAAAAATTTAGGTAAATTTTTTTTTTCTCATATTTTTATTATTGAATCTTCGCTAATGCAAACTAACAATAATTATTCAAATCTTAAAACTATGTAATTTATATAAATCCAGTCAGTATTAGACCAAAATTTAAGTTCACATAAAGTAAATTAATTTAAACAGTTTAATCTAAGTTAAATAGTGTCCCTTCTTTTCAGACGAGTGTGTCCACTATGTTGCAGGATGTTTCGAGCGAGCGGATTTGGATATGTTTCCAGCTTGTTCAAATACTTGTCCACATATTTCAGGATTTCGCCTTTAACAAGTGGAACCTCTAGATCCTTATGGATGTTGCTGTTTTTGACATACCACGGACCACTAGTAATCATTCTTAAAATTTTATTTTGACGACGTTGTATTTTTTCTATGTTAGAGGCGAAAGCAGTGCTCCATAATTGAATACCGTAGCACCAAATTGGTTTCAAAATCGATTTGTAGATTAGAAGTTTACAATCCAGACGCATCTATGTGCGACTTCCATGTAAGGCGACGGTCCAAGTGAATGCCAAGGTATTTCGTCTCAAACCGTTGAGGCACCATATGGTTGTTAATAAGGATTGGAGAGCACGTTTCTTTGCGTAAAGTAAACGTTACGTGGGTACATTTTTGCTCATTAATGTTTATTCGCCATAATTTTACCCATTTCTCTACTTGAGTTACGTGTTGTTGCAATTGGCACGAAGCCTCTTTAGGGTCTTTATGAATACTGAGAAATGCGGTTTCGTCAGCAAATGTAGACGTATGTGTAAAACTGTTTGTTGGCATATCTGCCGTGTAAAGCAAGTACAAATTGGACCTAGTATGCTCCCTTGAGGTTTCGTTCTTTGATCATAAATATTCAACCGGTTATGTAATTTTCTAATAGGTTGAAAATATTAGCTGGATTTTACACAAACAAATTATTGATTTAGTTAAATTCTTTACTGATTTCGGTCCTATAAACAAAATTGTAAAATCAGATACACCATTTTTTTAAATTTCTGAAAAAATTTATTTGGAAAAAAATGCCTTTCTAATTTCAATAAAAAAATTATTGCTATTGAGGAAAACAATTTTTTGATTTTTCGTTTATTTTGTTTGACATTAAAATCAGACAACAATTTTATAAGGGGCTAATAAAGTATTGCCTGAAGAAAATTTAAATTTTAAAAAAATGTTTATTTGAAAAAAAATATGTGCAGTTTTTTTTGTGTAACATACACATATGTCAAGAAATTTTTAATTGAAAAACAAAAAACAATTTAACTTCTTCTAAAATCTTAATAGAATTTACAAATTCTTTAACCGGTAAAAAAATCCAAAAAACTTCCTATTAATAATGACACATTTTTTCAATTCAATTTTAGTTTTTTTGGGTGGCAAGCCATTTAATAAATAAGGTGATATTAAAAAATGCGACTTATTTCCCTTTTCAAAAGACCGTCTCAATCGTTATTATTGCCATTTGTTATTACTGCTGATGATAATGCAAATGTTATTTAGGCAGAAAGATTTATTTACGAGACATGAAAACATTGTTTATTGGACAATCAATTTATTATTTTAATTGTCAATATGTTAACGCAAGTTTAGCATAATTGATATGCATCGATGTTACGTCAAAGAAAGACATAATCAGCGTTTTCGTTTTGAAAATAAATTTTTATGCCATCAGTTTATTATTTGATAAAAATTTGGGATTCTGCTGGTGTATCTTTTAATAATTGTCATATAATTTTAAAGGATGTGTATCTCTTATTCATTCTCATTTAGTTAGTTTGAACACTTAAGTGTTGAAGTTAAGTGATTTCTTGCTTTTAAAATGTCGAAGTTTGTGCCAAGAAAGCGTCAAATTCGGGAAGTTTTTTACTTCTTGATTTTAAAAAAATTGTTGGTCGTATGTGATACCAATGAGTCGAATGGACAGCAGACCCTGCAATCCATAGCGCAAAAAGCATCGATATGTTTTTGGTTAGACTAGCAGTGCACTATCTGTTATGAGCTGCTTAAGTGTTGCCACATTATCACAGAAAACCTGTACCAAATGCTCACAACAGGCGAGATTGATCAAAATTTGTCTTCTAGCAACAACAAGCGAGAATTCACTTACGTTAGTATATGTTTTTGGAGTAAAAACGTTTTTTAAATGATAAACGAAAAATTTGAATTTTTCTTTGTCAATTTTTGCCCAAAATCTTTTAATACAACAAAAAGTAGTTTTGCGATAATGGACGTTTTAAGACTTTTGGCTAATCGCTTTAGTGAATAATTTGTTTGAGGGATGGAATCTAGATCATTTAAGTGATCCTTTAAATATGATCTTCGATGTGTCTTCTAAGTTGATATGTACATTCCTTTAGATTGGGGAAATTTGTGCTTTTGCCATTCGCACTGGGCTCTCTTTTTTTAGACAAAAGCTGTACCACATCGGCAGAGCAAACTTTGTTTTATCTTGTTGGGCAATTGAAGGAAAATGCATGTTCAGCGGCTTTTAAAATATGTTCCTAAAGGCTACTAAAACAGTCATCGATGCTACTCGGCGTTTTACCGGGCTTTAAGTTTAACAATAAACTCATTTTGGAGACACTAAAGGGTGGTTAGAACACAGTGAAGTTGTCCGATCGTATACATCTAGTAAAGGTAAAGGCTAACTGCATGGCGCTGACACCAGCCCGGCAGACCTGGTTAGACGGAGCTCTCTGGCAGAGAACCGAAGGAAGGTTTTGCTTTGCGAATGGCTCTAGAGCGGAAGAAAAATTAAGACTGGGCATGCTATTTAAAAACCGAAATTCTGTCCTACAAGCAGAGGTCCGTGTAATCACAGAATGCCTGCCCTGGCTCAGAGCACACGTGGATTCAAAGGATATGAACATCTGTAGAGATATCCAAGCGTCTATTAAGGCAATTATGTCTGCGAAGATCGGATCTCGGACGGTATTGGAGTACAAGAGAATGATAGATGATTACTTGCAATATGGACAGGTGCCTGGTCATAAGAGGGTGGTCGGAAAAGAACCAAAAGTATATGTCCAGATGGTGCATTAGAACAACGATATAGTTGGGGCATTAACGAGAATTCTCTGGGACGACCGAAATGAGCTCAAAACTAGGGTCATTCTGAAACTTAGGAAACTTTAACTAAGCAAGATGATGAATGTGCTGACAAGTTACTTAAACTTATGAGCACACACTCAGGGAAAAAACATAGTTGAGTATGATTGCGGGAATATGATCACGGACAATTTTATCATTGTATGGTTACAAAGAACATTATTATGACTGCCACAACCATACTATAATAGTTGCACTAAGCTTTTGGAAAAAAATGCAAATATATTTATGATTTAAAATACGATAATATATTTGTGGTAATCATTACTTTGATTATAGGTTACCATAATTTTGGTTAAGAGTTATCATTCATATGTTTCCCTTAGATTATGATATCCATATTCTACGAGCATCATAAAGGGTGTTTTTTTAAGCCCGATAGAACTTGAAATTGTAAAAAATAACACAAAAATTTAAATTGTAATCAAAATTTTTTTTTTATTCGAAAGATCAATACGTGACATTAACATTTGGAAATGATTTCGGGCATATGGGCACCGCGGCTGTTCTTGACGAAGCGCATTTTGGACGTACAATTTTGGGACGCCAAATTTTGATTTCAATAAGTCGATGGTTGCTTTCGCCGTATAGCACGTAGCGCCATCCTGTCAAAACCACATCTCCTCCGGATCAATGTCATCCATATTTTCAAACAAAAAATCATTGATCATGATGCGTGACATACGGCCAGCAGTGCTCGAAAAAGTGGCCCAAAATTGGACGTCCAGAATGCGCTTCGTCAAGAACAGCCGCGGTGCCCATATGCCCGAAATTATTCTCAAATGTTAATGTCACGTATTGATCTTTCGAATAAAAAAAAAATTTTAATTACAATTTAATTTTTTGTGTTACTTTTTACAATTAAAAGTTCTATCTAGCTTAAAAAAACACCCTTTATATTTGATAACCAATAATCAATTAATTCAATTTCCCAAACTTTGTGTGGGTACCCCCTTATTCGACGGAGATAGAGGTAAACATGTTTTAGGAATATGTTTAGGATGAGAAGCGAATGGGGGTCGGTCGTACACTTTATATCTCTAAGGCCGACTCTGGGGAAGTTATGGGCGTTTTTACATAATTCCTGCAAATTTGGTATGGCAAACCCTTTAGGTGATGAAGATAGGGGTAGAAATACGTTTGGGAGGAAAAACTAATGGGGGTCTGTGATACATTTAATTCCTCTAAGGGCGACTCCGGGGAAGTTGTACAGGGTTTTACCTTATTTTTTTCCAATTTTGTAAGGCAACATTGTTTGGGGCTGGAGATAGAAGGTAAGTATGTTCCAAAAAAAATTTCGTAAGGAAAAATTAATGGGAGTCGGTCTTACATTGCACCTATGAAGGGGCAACTCCGTGGCAGTTGTAGAGGTTTTTATGTAAAAATTTTAGAGGAACAAATGGGGGTAGTCGCGGTTGCTGGCTTATATCTCTGTCAGTTATCGAAAATTTCTTTTGTTTTCATTAAAAGTTACTTAGTTAATAAAAAAAATAAAAATAACAGAAAAGTTGGCAAAAAAATTGTCCCGGTCAGGTATTAAGCTCAGGCTCTCGGTATTAAAGATTAAATTAAAAAAAATAGGGGGAAGTCTTTAATTTTGGCTTATATCTCGATCAATTATCGGACAACTTTTCTGTATTGCAATGGCAATTTGCTTATAATTTATGTGAAGGATATAATAAAAATTGGCGACCCCCTTTACTTACCAAAGTTTTTTTTCTCGGTTAAGATTCTGTCTGTGTCAATATTCTGACAAAAGAGTAGATACACAATGTTACAAAATAATATACTGACAGAAATTTTGCAAAACAAAAGTAAAGGTGCAGTGGAGCAAAATATTTTTCTTAATCGCAAACATTTCCAGCTGGGCGAAAACAAAAATTTTTACAAGAATTTTTGGGCTTTAACTCAGACATAAAAACTACATTACAAGTCGCTAACCCTATCCGGAAGGATTTTTTACAAAAATTGGTTGGAAATAACTGTTGAAATGTTAATGAAATATATAGGAAAAAAAGAACGGATGCAAGTTACTCAAAAACAAATTAGAAGTGAGCTTGAACTTATCCTTGATTTGCGCTTAACTTGCTGCAGTAAAAGCAAAAATGGCAACCTTGGCAGAAAGTTGTTTTTTTTTTCGTTGAAACTTCAGCAAGCATAACGGGAATCGACTAAAAACTCATTTAAAGGAGGAGGTTATATCCTGCGGTCACAGAATTGAGGTGTATAAATTTAATAAATACTGTTGGAATACGTTTAAGCTTTATATCCATTTGTATTCCTGGTAGCCCATGTCACCAAGCTTTCAAAAATTTTTGGCACATGGCCCAATAGTGGTACCACGAGCACTTTTTTCAACAGAGGCTATATCAGAAGAAGCGACAGAGACCAGAAACAAAAATTTTCGTCAGTAGAGGGAAAAATATTCTCCCAAATTGTGGTGAGTTCAGTGTTATATGTATATGATCCATTGTCTTTTGTTAACATCAGGTCCATTTTTAAGCTTTAATAGACCCAACTCTATTAAAAAACCAAAACCGTTTAGGCCCGGAGGACATTAGTTGATCATTTTTTTAATCTACTAATAAGTGGCATAAAGATAGATAAACGCGCAAAATTTTGTAAATAAGGAGCAATATGCGAGTAATTTATATTCCAAAATGTTTAATCCGGAACATTTGTATTGGAGCTATTTGAAAAAATTTTCCCATCATCACCGATAACAATACGCTTCGTGCCAGTGCCAAAAAAAACTATCTGTACCAAATTGTATCAAAATAACTTCAAAACTGTGACCTGTAGCCAGGCGGACGGACGGACATGCTTAAATCGACTCAAGCAACTGCACAAACGCATAACACCCTTATCACGTGCGTGGTGTGGGTACAAAAACGCTTCTCTTCAATTGATTTATTGGGTTACTTTTTTTTGCTACAATTTCCCATATCCATTTAACCTAAAATCCCGAAAAAAAACAATTAAAACCGAATATAAATCTCAAAACAACATTTGGTCATCAATTTATTTGCACAATAATTGAAGAAACTGATGCGCTTGACACATATACAAACAGTCATTTAAATAAAATTCAATTGCAATAAAATTTTTGCAATTCATTGAAACTCTGCATAAGTGGTGTCACCTATTGGCATATTTCGAACTGTAGGATGGATATTTGTTTTGTCATACACTCATACACATACCCCCCGAAAAATTAAAAAGTTAACTCTCACTAAAATTTTTTTTTCGTTTAAAAGAGGTTTTATTTTTTAATAAAATACCTTTTAAATGTCCAAGCGCTTACTTTTACTTATTTACATTGGAAAACCAAAAGCAGTTGGCTCATTATCTCAGAATTCAGAATTCAGAAATTTATTTCCATTAAATTTATTTAATAAAATTATTAATTGGGTTATTGAAAGTATTTTTAGTTTCATGTATACAATTTTAGTAATTGTGTTTATTTATTTTCATCTTCAATAGGCTCTAGAGCTCTAATGTACACATACAAGACAGACTTGAATAACTTCAAGTGCCTGTTGAAAATATTTTAAAGGTATTGAGATAACAAAAAAAAATTAAGACCCCATAAAGTTAATATTTTCTTGGTCCCTAAATATAGGAAAGTTCATTTACCGATGTCCATCTGTCTGTCTACACGCCTGTTCATGTTATATTTGAAATAAACTTTTTGAAGCCCCCTGTTGTCACATAGACCGAGATATAAGCGAAAATTCAAGACTACCTATGTTTATTTCTCTTCAATTTGTACATAAAAACCCCTACAACTGCTCCGACCGACTGCCATTAGTATTTTTTCACAAACATTTTTATGAAACATACTCATACTATATATCCGTCCCCTAACAGGGTTGCCATACATAGTTTTTTATAAATCACTCTCCACAGCTCCTAATGCGCTTATAAAAAGGTCAAATGTAAAGCCGACCCCAATTAATTCTTCTTTCCAAAACTCCACTCCTAAGCAGGGTTGCCATACAAAACATTAAAAAAATTAGGGTAGGAACCCCTACAACTTCCCGGAGTCGCCCTTAGAGGAATAAAATGTATGACTGTCTTCCATTAGTTTTTCGTTCCAAACATATTCCTGGAACATACTTACCCCTATCCCCATCACCTAAGGGGGTCGCCATACAAAGTTTACAAAAAAAAAACGCCCATAACTTTCCCAAAGTAGGCCTTAGAGAAATAAAGTGTAAGACGGACCTCCCCCCTTAGTTTTCCCTCCCAAACATATTCCTAGAACATACTTACCTCCTATGTTAATCGCCTAGGGGGGCTACCACACAAAGGTTTGGAAATTGTAATAAATACCCGCTACATCTTCCAGGGTGCCCGTGGATAGTTCATATGTAGGACTGACTTTAACTAATTTTTCTTTACAAACATTTTTTAAAACACACTTTTACCCTATCTTCACCCGCTATTGGGGTTGGCATACAAAATTTTAAAAAATTTGGGTAAAAACCCTCACACATTGATAAGGGTATATAAGATTCGGCACAGCCGCATAGAGTGCAATTACTTGTTTAACTTATCTTCGTTCCCACTAAGTCAATACTGCACACAAAAAATTAACCAAGTAATTTTTACTTAAATCAAGCTGTTACGATGTCAAAAGTACTAACTTTAGCCACATTTAAGCCTAAAAAGAACTAATTTAAGTACAAACCCGTACCTGATGTAAGCCTAAAAAGGCTGTTTGAGTGTTCAAATGATTAACCCAAAACTAAAACTCATCTTTTTTGACTAGCGAAGCTTAATTTAAGAATAGTAGTTTTATATTTTATACATATTAAATATTAATGAACAGAAAAAATTTTTTTCTGTACTTGCTGTAGCTGGTATTTGAACCTGGGATACTCCGAACTGCAACACGATTGCGCTACCATTTAAGCTCCTGAGACACTTTGTTATTTAAATTCTAAAATACATTTTAAGTAATCCGAAAAAACTTGATTTAAGAAACAGATCGTAGCTTAAAATTTCCATTCATATTATGAATAAAATTCAAAAACAAAATTCTTGATTTTAGAATGTGTTTTTTTTTTTTCTGTGTAAAATTTATAGCAATTTTATTATCTTAGTATAAAACGTATTTACAAAAATGTTTCTACTATTTATCGTACAAATTTTACGGATGTTTGATTTGCCATATTTTGTCTTAGTTTTTTTTTTGTTTTTCATCTATCTTCTTAAAGTGATTCTCATATACCTAAATGTATGGTGCTCATGTGCATTAAAATTTTATTGTTTTTACAACACATTTAAGTTGAGAATTTATTTTGATTGCAAATTATCAATTGATATCAATTGATATTTTATTTCTGTATTTACGTTAAGTTTAAAAATATTGCAAAATATTTGTAGTTTATGCTTAAATAAAGAAAAAAAAATTGTAAATAAATAGTTTAATTGTTGTAGATACTTACAAATGATGTAAAAATTTAAAAATTTATTTTCTGCAGCAGCCATAAATGCTAAATATTAAAAACTTTTCTTCTGTCAAACAAAATCCGAAATTCCATATGTTGTGTTGAAATTAAAAAACAAAACAAGAAAAAAAGTAAAAAACGATCAAGCCCGACCATTTTATACCCTTCAGCCCAATATCTTTTCATTTTGTACTATCATATGCATCAAGAGCACGCAGATTAAGGTGACTTTCGTAAGTTGAGATAACATGTGTCTCGGGTAAATGCCTACTTTGGGACGTGCGGTTCATAAAAGGCCAATCTTTACAACACTTTGTTTTCTCATTTCTATTGAAAAAGACTTTTTCATGTCTCAAAATATTACGTTCGCACTATTTTTTTTTAAAATATTATGAGGTTGAATGACCGACTGACTGACTGGCTGATTCATCACCTCACAGCCCAAATTCGTAGAACTAGACTCTTAAAACTAAAATTGTCGATTACTTTCGGAAAATCTGGACACAGAGCTCCGCGGAGGGCCAAAAATGGATCTAATAAGGAAAAGTTGGTAAGTTGATATCTTCTAAAATATACATACAACAGACACAAAATTTAAAAAATGTCGTATTTTACAATAAAAAAAAGCGAACCCATCTTGGTCCCTTTCCAAGTTAGGCCCCAAAACTTCGAAAAGGGAAAAGTAAAAAAAATTAAGTAAAAATTTAATTTAAATACAAAACAAAAGTTTACTTGCGTTAGACATACCTTTAAAGAATATAGAAAGGTGTTTGCTTGTTTTGGAAATGTTGGATCCAAAGGGTAGAAAAAAGGTATGAATTCAATATTGTTATATTTTATAACTTCTAGAGAAATAAAGATGCAAATATAATTCAAAAACAATACATTTTTTAAAATTTGTTTTTTAATTTAAGGGTCAAAAAAGGCTAAAATTTAATTTTTGTACTTTTTAGGTATTTCTTTTTATTATTAAACTTTTAATTAGTACTACGTATTTCTATTTAGTACTATTTTGCATTTTTTGAACTAGTGCCTAGTAGAATAAAAGTACTTTTAAACTTTATTTCAAATGTTTTGGGATTTGAAGTTTAAAAAAAAGAAACTAACGACATTTGACCCAGATTAAGGTCGAAAATAAATTAAGTGGTCTTACATAACTTTTTCAAATTATTGGCACTTTTTTGAATTTTTTTGTAATTATCGATTGTTCTATACAAAAAAAAACAAGTAAGAGCGCTATATTCGGTTGTTCCGAATCTAATATACCCTTCGCATTGGCCTTAAGAAACCACGAGCTTTTTTATTTTAATCCATTTTTTTTAATTTAAGTGTTATTTTGGTTGCAAGTTAATAATATGTTTGCGGTTTTTTTATAATTTGTTACATTTAAGGGTTTCTATGTCTGAAATTTACTAACATTTCCCTTTTTTGGATTTTTTTGACTTATGCGCTCTTAAGCATTTGATTTACACTGCAGTTAGTAGGCCACCTTACCAACAGTGAACGGCACTGGAAAATCAAGTTAACCTCAGACATCTAAAGACTGTACATAACTGGTACTTAAGTAATACAGCAATACTAAGGTGTCGCTTGATATACAGGGTTGTTATAAAAAACCAATACGGCCGAACTGGGATTTAAATGCGACTAATAAATACTTTTGCGACATCCTGATAATGTTGCATTGAAACCCAATTAATCTGATCGCATAGGTTGTTGCAAAAAGGTTTACAACTCGAACTCGAATGGTCAAAGCAAAATTTTTGGGGATGCCAAATGAAGCAGTGAATACATTTTCCTAAAACTGAGCCAAGTGTGGCTACGGAGAATAACGGCTGGTTGGCGAGCCTTCGCCAAGACCTTAAAAGGTCTTAAACCAAGGGCAGTCGAATTTGCAGTCTTTTTCCAAGATACCAAAGAGTCCTTCAAACTTTCTGATGACGGCAGGTTCTTTCTGGCACAGATTCTAGCAACAATATTAGCCTCTTTTATCGTCCTGTCCCTTATTAACTTGGAATTCTTTGGTGAACATGTTTATCGAGCAAGGCAGTCTATGTTAACCTTACCTGCCTTTTATTCTCTCAAGCATTCACGGAATCTATTCATAATCTGTGTGCCGTAATACAAGTGCACATTTAGTTTGTTTAAGGACACAGGAATATTTAGAAGATTAAAAGGGCAAATTTATAAGCGAATCAATAGAGTTAATTTGCCTATGGAAAGATTAACGAACCTTGGCTCTTCATTTCAGGTTTATGATGAGGTCCGGCTAGGGTTAAGGCCCCAGTGTTACGTTAAGTGCTTATGACCCGGAGCGGTTAGATTCCTTATATCTCTGCAAAGGTGCGAATGTTAACTTCTTGAGGACATGGTAACAAGCCACTGTTGTACCATGGTTAATGCAAAGCGCGGGACAACTGGCCGGCCAAGGTTGCAAGTTATGTGCTGCACCAGGGCATAAATAGAATAGTTAAGCATATTTTGTGTCACTGTCCAGTACTCGTACGTAAGGTCTCATTTCATTTAAAATATTTACGATATATCCTTATGTGGCAAAACGAGAATGTATGCATTTTTCAGTTCACTGAAGTCACCGTCTTATTTCTTCTTCTTGTCTGATAAGGAAAATGTATTTGTGGGGTTTTTAGGACCAGCCACTTCAACCTAACCTAACCCTAAGTTACGTTGATTATTGATTTTATGCTCACTGACACTGAAAAATATTTTGGGCATATTACCCTCGGCTGCTCTTGCCGATGTGTATTTTAGGCGTCCAATGTTAAGCTTTTTAACATTTTAGTCGTATTTTGTGAAGAACGAAAACGATTTCGGCCTTCAAGGCATCATTTGTTTCCGGTTTGTTAGTATAAATCAATAATTTAAGTGATTATTTCAATAAGCCAATGGATACAATCTTTACATGTTCAAACGAAAAAAATTATTGATCTTTTCGCGGTATCAATCTTTATTCTCTCTGGCTTCCCTGTTCAAGAAAACTGATGATACCACTTGCGTGTTTTCAATAGACTCTGTGTGAGTCTGTTGTATATAGGTTTCACTTTATATGCAGCAAATTTTGTTTAGGGTTAAAACGAGTCTCATTGCTAAATAAAATTTTTAATAAAACTTGGAGTCAACTATTATCAAAGCGATGCACATTGTGACTTTTTACAGTTTAAGGTGGTCAAAATTAATAACTCTCGTACTGATCTAGATACGTATTATATCCACAAGCTAATAATTCGCCACCTGTGTTAAAAGGAAGTACCAATGCAGATTTAAAAATGAATTTCGTGCATAAATTACTTATACATAAGTGATACTTCATAACAAAATATGGGCTTGAACCGGCTACTTTTGTTGGCGCCCCCCTGTACAGTCAAATCATTTTTTAACCTTGATGGTAGTTCAAGTTAATGCTTCCTATTCTGTATTTCGATTCTTTTCGAATTTTCTCCTTCGCTCTTTTTATTCCCTTCACATTGTGACAAGGGTATATGTATGAATATCAGTTTGTCATTCCATTTGTAATTTCTTTGTTATCCATTTGCAACTCCATAAAGTGTTTATGTATTCTGGATCCCTATAGATAGGGAAGTCGATTTAGCCATGTCCGTCTGTCCGCTTGTGTGGCTGCTAAAATCAAGTTTTCAGACTCAAATAAAGTCGCACAGAAAATGTTTTGTTATAAAACAATTGGATATATCCCTGAAACAATCGCTATTAAAAATCAGAAAAATCGGTTCATTATTAACCGAGATATAAGCGAAAACCCAAAATAACCCATTTTTAAGGACAAAATCCGTGCATATATTCCTATATATCTCAGTAAATATAGTCACTTTCGGAGCAAAAATTTGAAAGAATACTTTGAAGATAGGGTCCTAAATTAGGGGAATATTTTTTCAGATAGAATCAGGAGAAGTGGTATTTCCCCTACAATTGCTCAAATTTTGTGAAATATTTCATGCCATATATTTCGAAACTATAACAGGTATTGACTTTAAATGTTCTACAAAAAAATAATCGGACAATAAGACCTACATTTGGGGGAAAAAAATTTTGGGTAGAAGCAGGAGTAGGGGTAGCCCTATACAAATAAAGTAGGATAGCTATCGACTTCAAAACTGGCACAAAGTATTTTCAGATAGATCAGATGGCTGGGTATATAAAAAGATCAAGTGTGAAGTGTATATGATATTCGGTTAAGCCGAATATAGCATTCTTACTTGTTCACTGTAAAATTGTTTGGTCACAAATTCCTCTTACTTAATAAATTTTGGATAAATTGTCTTTCCGTACTAAAATCTAAAGTTTTTAGTAGAAAGTTGGGACAACAGTGTTTTGTGCTCAAGCTATTCCACTATAAAGAAAACAGCGAAGGAGAAAGTTCGACTCAAACCGAAATGCAGAATATGGGGTTGTATCTCTCGTAAAGAAGCAGATACCAAAATTAAATTTAGTGCATATAATGCCAATATATAAATTAAAACTTATACATGCATTTTAATTTTAGAAAAAGATAATTATTATTTTATCATCATCATTTATGGTGAAAAACAGACTTTGCTTTTTGAAATTCATTAACTAAAATTGACGTTTGTTTTAATATAAAAATATACGTAAACAAGTAAGAGCGCTATATTCGGCTGTGCCGAATCTTATATACCCTTCACATTGGTCTTTAAATATACCCAGCCGAGTAATTTTGTACTGCAAATAATATAATAAAAAACCTTGTGCGAGTTTTAAAACCCATAGAAAAAATAACAAAATTTTAACGTTCGTATGAATAATAGAAATAGATGAAGAAGATTTGAGGTCGAAAGTTTTAAAAGTTTTCGACATTATCCATATTTAAAGGTTAATAAAACTTATTAAATGTTCTAGTCCCGCTGCTCTTCTCCAACTTTTTTTCCAAAATGTATAAATTATTTGATTATTACTTTTTGCAGAATATTCGAAGTCGATAGCTGTAATAGTTTTCCAGAAGAAGCGTATGGAAAATTTTATAAAAATTGTTAATTTGTATGGGAGCTACCCCTTCTTCACCCCGCATCCGAAAATTTTTTTCTTTAAAGCGTAGGCCTTGTGTTCCAATTACTTTTTGTAGAACATTTGATGTGGATATCTGTTATAATTTCCGAGATATAGCGTATCGAATATTTCATAAAAATTGTTAATTTGTAAGGGAGCTACCCCTTTTTTGCCCCCACTCAAAAAATTTTTCTTCAAAGCGTAGGCATTCTTGCCCAATTACTTTTTGTAGAACATATGATGTGGATATCTGTTATAATTTCCGAGATATAGCGTATCGAATATTTCATAAAAATTGTTAATTTGTAAGGGAGCTACCCCTTTTCTGCCCCCACTCAAAAAATTTTTCTTCAAAGCGTAGGCATTCTTGCCCAATTACTTTTTGTAGAACATTTTATTTCGATATCTTTTATAGTTTCCGAGATATAACGTATCGAATATTTTATGATAATTGTCGATTTGTATGGGAGCTACCCCTATTTTTGCCCCCACTCAAAAAATTTTTTCTTTATAGCGTAGGCCTTCTTCCCCAACTATTTTTTGTGGAACATTTAATTTCGATATCTGTTATAGTTTCCGAGATATAGCGTATCGAATATTTTATGATAATTGTCGATTTGTATGGGAGCTACCCCTATTTTTGCCCCCACTCAAAAAATTTTTTCTTTATAGCGTAGGCCTTCTTGCCCAACTTTTTTTTGTGGAACATTTAGTTTCGATATCTGTTATAGTTTCCGAGATATAGCGTATCGAATATTTCATAAAAATTGTTAATTTGTATGGGAGCTACCCCTTTTTTTGCCCCCACTCAAAAAATTTTTTTCTTTAAAGCGTAGGCATTCTTGACCAATTACTTTTTGTAGAACATTTTATTTCGATATCTTTTACAGTTTCCGAGATATAGCGTATCGAATATTTTATAATAATTGTCGATTTGTATGGGAGCTACCCCTATTTTTGCCCCCACTCAAAAATTTTTTTCTTTAAAGCGTAGGCATTCTTGCCCAATTACTTTTTGTAGAACATTTCATTTCGATATCTTTTATAGTTTCCGAGATATAGCGTTCGAATATTTTATGATAATTGTCGATTTGTATGGGAGCTACCCCTATTTTTGCCCCCACTCAAAAAAATTTTTCTTTATAGCGTAGACATTCTTGCCCAATTACTTTTTGCAGAACATTTAATTTCAATATCTTTTATAGTTTCCGAGATATAGCGTATCGAGTATTTTATGATAATTTTCGATTTGTATGGGAGCTATCCCTTTTTTTGCCCCCACTCAAAAAATTTTTTCTTTAAAGCGTAGGCATTTTTGCTCAATTACTTTTTGTAGAACATTTTGTTTCTTTATCTTTTATAGTTTCCGAGATATAGCGTATCGAATATTTTATAATAATTGTCGATTTGTATGGGAGCTACCCCTTTTTTTGCCCCCACTCAAAAAATTTTTTCTTTAAGATGTAGGTCTTTGCGTACAATTATTTTTTGTAGAACATTTCAAGTCGATAGCTCTTACAGTTTACGAGATAGAGCGCATAAAATATTTCACCAAATTTGTGCAATTGTAGGAAAAATAACCCTTCCCCTGGTCCAATCTGAAAAAACTTTTTATATTATTTAGGCTCCTTCTTTAGGAGTATCCGTGCCAAGTTTTGTGGCAAGAGTGACTATACTTACTGAGATATATAGGGATATATGCACGGATTTTGTCCTAAAAAAATGGGTTACTCTGGGTTTTCGCTTATATCTCGGTCAATAGTGAACCGATTTTGCTGATTTTAAATAGCGATTGTCTCCAGGATATTTCTAATAGTTTGACACCATTACCTGGTCTGTATCTTTTTATTTGACTCCGGAAACTCGATTTCAACAGACGGACAGACGGACAGACGGACATCGCTAAATCGGCTTCCCTATCTATTAGGATCCAGAATATATATACTTTATGGGGTCGCAAATGAATAATAAAAAAATTACAAACGGAATGACAAAGTGATATATACCCTATCACTATGTGAAGGGTATAAAAATAAACAAACATGTTTTACTTATCTCTATTAAAAATTATTCTTTTGTGACGCATATTTTAAAGTGCAAACATTAAAGAAAACAGAATAAAACAATATGCGTTGCTACAAAACGATAACAGCTAATCTGGATCTAAAGAGTTTTTCAATTAATAGAAATTGCCTTCCAAATGCCACATTTTTTAATACTAATGATATGGATAGAAATAATTTTTTCCTTTTTTCAAATTTCTCTTACTTCCAGTCTCATATAATGTTTAAGGAGTTTTTAAATTTATTAAAGCTTTGCAAAGTATTTGCGATCAAAAACTTTTATATTTTTGATTAAGAGTACTTGTACCACCTTTAGGCTGTAGTTCATATATAGTAATTATGTATGTGTGTGCGTTTGCTCCATACAAACTAAAAGTAATGTGTTGCTGTAACGCTAAATACAAATAAAACACAAGGGATAACGCTGTATCACATATACTTACAACTTATGTGTGTATCAACTTGAATGATGATGATGATGATGATGCTTTCAAACGGTGGATATTGCATCATTTAAATGTCAGACATAACGTACATTTACTTTACAAGAAATTTTTTTAATATTTGTAATCTTTGCAACAGATTAAAAATAAACAAGTAACAAGTAGGAAAAAATGTGTCGGTCAAACCCGATCACATTATATCCTACACCATAATTTATTTATATTATGTACCACCGTATGCACAAAGTGTCTGTTAATTGGCTTCTACGGGAGGTGCGACTCATTTTCGTTTCAAAAAAGAGTTGCGAAATATTTGAACTCATATATTTCGTTGGCAATATTTATACTCAATTTTTGAAAATCACAGAAAAAATTATTCTCAAATTTTTTTTATTTAAAAATTTAATTCTCAATTAAAATTTTAATAGTTTTTGAAAAGTAAATGCCAACAATGAAACTTGTTTACAAATTCCTAAAAAAAGTTGCATTTTTGCCTAAAGCTTTTTTTGTTTTGTCTTTGCTCACCTCAAGTTCATTTCCTAGAGTTGAACTTTTTTATGTAGAGGTAAGTAAATAAAACTTAGTTTAACACTTTTAATTTTAAATTAAAATTTTTCTAAAATTTTGACTTAGATTATTTTAATATGCGAATTTCTCGATAGGTTGTAATCAAAATTTTTTTTAATCAAATTAACGAAAATTTTTAATTGAAAATTATTTTTATTTTTTGGTTTTTGTGTTACATGTGACTTCAGGGAATTGAAACTTATTGGAACCCATTCGAGTTGGTACTAGGCCAAAGTAATTATTTCGGGAAGGCATTTGGATGGGGGCTTAGTCAAAACCTGAACCAATCGTATCCAGTATTACAGATGGCGGCATAAAGCGAAGCAAACATGCGAAATTTTGCAAATATGTAGTAATATAAGAGACAGTTATAACCAAATATGCTTATTCCAGCTCGATATTTATATAAAGGATATGCTAAAAACTGGACCGGTCGTCGCCACAAACAGAAGACATAACTCTATGCCTAGAAAAAACTTATCAATATCAAATTTCATAAAAAACATCTTTAAAACTTATAAAACGAACGAAAAGATTGAAATTTTCAAATTGACTGAGTAAGTGGTTCTGAGCCGATCGGTATAATAAAAGTTTGGTCTCAGGCAAACTTATATAAGAAAATTATTTTTGCGAGTTTAAGCAAATGTAACTCTTAAAGCTTCAGGACTCCATTAAAGCTAATGAACAAGACGTATCGATACAAGGTAGCTGCAAAAGCGGGCGGACATTTTTACTCCCTTAGTTTTATCTTTTTTATATGAAGTTTGATACATCTATTGAAAAAGAATTTTTTTTTTAGATTTTTTAATACATCACTGAAGTTTTTTAAGTAGAAGGCTCGGGACCAGCAAAGCAGGCCCTTTACACATGCGCAGTCACGCATTTTTTAAACCTTTTAAGAATATTTAAAAATTTATCAAACCAATACTTCATAGGATTTCTTAAGTTAAATATGTTACAAATAAAACGACAACATAATTTTAACCACAATATTTTTGTTGGTTGCGATGGTGGTTTTATAGAGGACGTATAAGTTACTTGTAGCACCATAACTTACGGATGTAGTCATGTAAATTAGATGCTTTAAATACATTTCGTGTATTAAATATTTTCTATACGAAATTAACACTCCTTTTGCGTTTGTGGTACCTTGAGATATTGATGTTACTTCCCATTTCCATGTTTTTTTTTTATTTTGAAATCATTATATTTTATGAGCAAAAAACAACATAAAGAAAATTTAATAATGGGAGGAGATCCATTTCTCAGGGTAAATACCATAATAACACAAAGTAAATGTATGTAATATTTATAACAACATAAACACACAAGGAACATTAAAACAAAACAAAAAAAGGGAGAAAAATACACAAATGAAATTGAAAGTACAATATAAGGCAAAAAAATGTGCAATTTAAAGAAGAAAATATTTTTTTAAACTTAAACAAAAAATCATGAAAACAATTAACAGGGGTTATGTTTTTATTTCTTTATTCATTTACAAAAAAAAATTATTATTACATTAAAAAATAATGGTAGTGCAAAGTTAAAATGAATTTTCAAGCAACTTGCTAATAAAAACTATAGTGCAATATTTATTTACCCTGCTACTTCGTAAGCGCAGTTTTGAATATTAATTAAATCAAAATACATGCATTGTATAAGCATTAACAAGTAAGAGCGCTATATTAGGCTGTGCCGAATCTTATATGCCCTTCACATTGGTATTTTTATATACCCAGCCATATGATCTTACCGAGTTATTTCGGGCTGCAAATATTGTAATTAAAATACTTTGTGCCGGGCTTAGAGTCGATAGAGATTTAAGTTTTCGATATAGAAAACTTTACAAAATTATAACGTTTGCATGTATGTATAATAGAAATACCATGTAGAAGTTTTAACAGTTTTTGATATTATTCGTATTAAAAGTTAAATAAAAGTTGTTTATTTGTTTGGGAGTTCCCCTCCGCCTTTTCCTATCCAACTATTTTGTACCAAAACGTAAGAATTATTTTCAAAAACTATTTCGCAGAACATTCAAAGACGATAGCTGTTATAGATTCCGAGATAAGGCGTATCAAAAATTTTATAAAAATTTTTAATTTGTATGGGATCTGCTCCTTCTCCTGCTCCAAACCAAAAATTTTTTCCCCAAAATGTAGGTCTTATAGTCCAATTACTTCTTGTAAAACATTTTAATTTCATAGATGTTAAAATTTCTCAGATTAAGCGCATTAAATCTTTTACAAAATTTGTGCAATTGTAGGGGAGGTACCACTTCACCTGATCATATCTGAAAAAAAATGTTTCCATAAGTTAGGTCCCTTTCTTAAAAGTATCCCTGCCAAGTTTTGTGGCCAGAGTGGCTATATTTTCTAAGTTCCTATTAAAGGCAATTACACACATAAAATAGTCTCAGTAAACTTTACTTGAATCAAGCTATAGCAGTGTGAAAAGTACAAGGAGTACGGTTTTTCTTAAACCAAGTACGACATTTCTTAATTTAGGTACGGTTTTTTAAGTACGAATTTCTTACTTTTAGCCACAATTAAACCAAAAAAGGATTTATTTAAGTTCGGAACCGTACTTGATGTAAGCCAAAAAAAGATTGATTCATGCCGTAAACAGGATAAATCCGCAAATGAAAAGTAATTTTTTTGACTTATGAAGCTTTTTTTAAGAAGAAGAGTTTTATATTTTATTTTTATTTTATAGATACTTAAAATTTATAATTTAAAAATTTAATTTTTTGTACTTACCGAAGCTGAGATTCGACCCAGGAATTTTCCGCACTGCAGCAAAAGCGCGCTACCTCTAGGGCGCCGAGGCACTTTTTTTTAAATGAAAATTAATATATTAAAACAACAAGTTTTTTTTGCTTCATTAAAGCAATCCGAATAGGCTTGATTTAGGTTAGGTTAGGTTGAACAGGCGGCTGCGGAAATATTGAAGTTATAGTTGTGCAGCCCACTTGGGTCCGTTTCCTCGGTCCGTTTGTGATACCTGGGGAAGAGAAGAGAAGAAGAAAAAGATAAATTAGATTAGATCAATAAAGATAGAGAGTTAGAAGGAGAGGAAAGAAAGTCATCAAGTGTGGTCAGCGGTAGTTGTCCCATACTGGCCGCTGTCCCCAAACCAACCGCTATCCCTAATAAAGGACGCCAGGTTGTTTATGCCAATGCTGGCCACGTCCGACAGGCTATTCAGTCTACCAATACCGAAGTGCCTGATCCGAATGTCCTCCAGTGCCGGACAGAAACATAAAAGGTGCCTCACGCTCTCGGCCTCCTCTTTGTCATGACAACTTCTACAGAAGTCATTCCAAGGCAATCCCAATCTTTCGGCATGGGTGCCAAATCAGCAGTGGCCGGTAATTGCGGCCACGGTATCCCTTCTCCTATCCAAATCAAGGAGGGACCTCGAACGGCCCGGATCCATCACCGGCCAGGTCATCCGAGTAGTTCCGCATCGGGGTTCGTTAGACCATCTAGCCCCTGCAATTCCCCGAGAATATTCATCCACGCGGACCTTGCAAGAGGAGAGGGGGATGCCACAAAAGTGGTCAATTGCCCGATCATCCAATCTAGCACCACATCTGGCAAGTGCATCAGCAGCACAGTTACCCGTATTGGTCCCGTGTCCCCTCACCCACGCCAAGGTGATTTCAGAATGCATCGCCATCCAGTTTAAGGATGCCCGGCATTCACGGACTAGTTGTGATGTTGAATGAACATCAGTAATGGACCTGATGGCAGCACGGCTGTCAGTGAAGATTCCGATATTCCTGCCAAATATCCTGTAACACCGCAACCAGTTAGCCGCCTTGCATATCGCCGACAATTCAGCCTGCATAACACTGCATTCATCCGGAAGTCTAAATGAAATCCGGACTCCTGCCTGAACAATGAATATACCTCCACCAACACCAGTTCTCCCCTTTGACCCATCCGTGTACACCTCCAGATCGATGGGTCCCGAGGAGATCAATTCATCCGCCCCTCCCTCTGAAACAACGTAGGAGAATTTTCTGCGTATGAAAGGTTCCGGTGTGCAGTAGTCAATCAGATCGGGAACAATATTGACTGTCCCGATTATACTCGCGTGGCCGCTTGTCCTGTGCTTCCATCCTCCCACAGCATGCAGCCTTATCGCGGTGTTCAGCGCCAGCTTCCTCGCTAGAAGATCCGCTGGGAGCCAGTTGAGTAGGGTAAAAAGTGACCTAGTCGGAGTCGTCCTCATTGCGCCTGTTATCAGGATCGCCGCATTGCGCATCGCTCTCTCAATACGACAACGATTCGTGACAGAGTCCATAGCCTTCCACCAGACCATAGCTCCATAAAATAGAACCGGCTCTATTACCGCCTTGTAGAGCCAGCTTACATTACGGGGACTGAGTCTCCAAGTTCTGCCAATGGCGCGTTTGCACAGATACATCGCAGTCTGTGCCTTCGCCGCTCTTGCCTCTACGTTCGGCTTCCAGGACAGCTTGCTGTCCAGAATGACTCCTAGATATTTCGCACTTTTCGACAAAGTCAGTCTCACCCCGTTCAGCGTCGGGAGTTTGAATGAAGGAATCTTGTATCTGTTCGAGAACAGTACTAGCTCCGTTTTTGAAGGGTTGATAGACAAACCGTTCTCTCCGCTCCACTCACTTAATGTCCTTAGAGCTATTTCCATCCCGTCAGAGATGGTATTCAGATGGATTCCAGATATCGCAACTGCCACGTCATCCGCGTATGCGATAGTTCTTAGTCCCATTGAGTCCATATTCCTGAGCAACAAGTTCAGTGTCATGTTCCACAGCAATGGTGATAGGACACCTCCTTGAGGGGTTCCTCTATTAGCCGATCTCGTAACCTCAGCTTGACCAATTGTAGACCTCATGATCCTACGTTCCAACAGGTTGGAAATGAATGCAACCAGAGAGGTATCAACCCCTGTCTCGCGCAAGGCCCGGAGGACACTTGGTGGGTTGACGTTGTTAAAAGCGCCCTCTATATCCAAGAACGACACAAGTGTGTAGTTCCTAAATTCAAGAGACCTCTCAATATAACCAACTAGCGAGTGGAGAGCCGTTTCCACCGATCTGCTCTTGGTGTAGGCGTTTTGGGACCCCGATAGGAGGCTGGGGTGGATCGTCGCCCTAAGGTGCACGTCGACCAGCCTCTCCAGTGTCTTAAGCAAGAAATTCGTGAGACTTATCGGTCTGTAGGCCTTTGCTCTTGTGTGCGATGTCTTACCTCCCTTAGGTATGAAGAGGTAAGACATCGCACACAAGAGCAAAGGACTACAGAGCGATAAGTCTCACGTCTTTCTTGCTTGATTTAAGAACATGTAAGTTCGGATCGTACTTAAAAATTTCAAGAACGATTTTGGATAAATTCAAGAATAAAATTCTTGATTTTAGAAAGTGTGTGTCTGTGTAGAAATAAATAAAGGAATATTATTTTTCTAATAGATGGAAATTATTTTTTGATATCTCTAAATATTTAAGATAAAAAAGGGGACATAAATGATTTTACATGCCAGGTTACTCCATTTGAGCAAAAAATTTGTAAAAAAGTTGTTAATAAAAACACAAAAAGAAAAAATACATTCTAAAATCAAGAATTTTTTTCTTAAACTTATCTTAAATCCTACTTAAAATTTTTAGGTACGATTCGTATTAGGGTTTTCTTAAATCAAGTCTTTACGGATTACTTCAAACAATCAAGTAGAAAACACATGTTGGTTTTGAATATGTTTTAGCATTAAAAAAAAACCAAAGTGTCTTGCTAGCCAAGATGGTAGCGCCCTGGCGTTGCGGTTCAGAGCGTCCTAGGTTCAAATCCCCAAGTACAAAAAAAATGTTTAAATTATATGTATCAAATATGTATAAAATAAAAAAAATATAGAACTTTTCTTCTTTAATAAAGCTCCGTTATTCAGAAAGGATGAATTTTCATCTTTTAATTAATTTTTTTTCACTTTAATCAATCTTTTAAATTTTACATCAACTACGGGTTCAAATTTAAATCAATCATTTTTTTGACTTAAATGTGGGTTCGTACTAAATAAATCGTACTTGGTTTAAGAAAATCCGTACTAAGTTTTATTAAATCTGTACTTATTGTACTTTTGACACCGCTACGGCTTGATTTACATAAAGATTACTTACTTGGTCTATTTTTTTGTGTGTAATTCCTTTATAATGAAATGTAATGTACAGAAAAAGTTTTATTAATTTAAATACGCTACTAATGACTATTAATGATGTTATTCAAATTATAAAAGTTGCCGAGTTTTAAGCTATATTTGTATTTATATTACACAATAAAAAGAAATAAACGGACGACAAAAGTTTTAAAAGTTGCAGTATAAAGATAAAAATTATGATCATTTTTTACTTTATTTTAACGCTTGTTTAAAATACAGTCTAGCCTACTTCTTGGTTAATCTTTATTTTTATACTTAAAAAAACATTTCATTTGGGGTCAGGTCATTCGGTACAATTAATAAAAAAATAACAAAACAGTAAAAACAATCAAGTAAATGGATGTTAAATTAATATATCTTTAACCAACATTTTAACAATCGTTAAATAACACATTTACACGTTTCACACACCTACAGCAAATAAACAACCAAATACTGTTAACAAATTGTGAAGGCTTTTTAAGGAAACAGGTACGTACCAGGACATAAATACATACATTTTTTTGTGAATGTACGGGATGCCACGAAGTAAAAGATGAAGTAAAATTAAACTGTTTGTAATGTTTCTTTTGCTCCTACGTTGTTGTATGTAGATGTGTTACAAAAAAATAAGAAAAGAAAACAAGAATTGAATATAAAGTCAAGAACCGTCCAACCATATGACCGACTAACTAACCATCCATTGAACGTCATCAATGACAATGCAAACCAATATTGTACGTATTCATGTACCGTTAATGTGCCCTCATCTGATGGTGGTAGTAGTTTTTAATTTATACTCCATTTTCTGTGTACTGTAACTTCGCAGTTTATACAAACGTCATCATTTAAAATGGCTTAAGGCATGAATGTTAAAAAAGTTTTCCATTAACCCACTACGCCCACACTTGCGCAAGTTGCAAGGTTTTCTTTTTTGCTGATTTTTGGAATATTGTTTCATTTTAAACAGAACCAGCTCGAAGTTTTTCCATACCTGGCTTGGTACCACCAAAAGATGAATTAAGTCTTAAACTTTTACCTGTTACCAGCGACAGTACACTTTATCGGGTTGCATTTGAGGTTTTCAACTATAACAAATGTGTGTGTAAACGTAATATAGGCTTTAAAGAGGTAGTGAAAATATAAGTTCTATTTTAATATTGGAATACATACCTTTGTATTTTACTTTTATATTTTTGTAGTTACATAAATTCTTTAAGCATTCCTTTAACGTTCACATTGTCTCTTATATAAAAAAAACAGTTGGTGCCAAAAGTAAAACTGATTTTTATAATTTTACAAGAAATTTAAAGATAACCGTAAGCTTAAAGGTGTACCTATCGACAGGCTACTGTTTTAAAAAGTTTGGCTTAAAAACATATCTAACATACATATATTTTTTCTTGCTAAATCTTCACTATGATATATTAACAATAAGTTTTAAATCTTAAAAAAAAAATTCAATATTGGTCAAGCCAGTGCCAGACTTAAATTTAAGTTCTTAAATTAAAGTTTACAAATAAGATCGCTATATTTAGATGTGCCGAAGCTTGTATACCCTTCACATTGGTCTTACGAAACCCCATACTTTTGTTGTTCTTTTTATCTGTTTTTTTTATTTATGAAAAATTTCCAATTTTAAATAAGAGTCGGAATCACATTTTAATAGTCACGGGTGGCTACCAGAAAGTTGTAGAGGTTTTTATCCTATTTTTTTAAATTTTGTATGGCAACTGCTTAGGGGGTGGAGAAATGGGGTTGTTATTTGAAGTCAGCCTATATTCCTTTCCACAGGCACCCTGGAAGCTGAAGGAGGGAATTTATTACAATTTTCCAAACTTTGTAGGGGGGCCCCCTTAGGCAACGGGGATAGGTGGTAAGTATAATCTTGGAATATATTTGGGAGGGGAAACTAATGGGCTTCGGTCTTACACTTTGTTTTGCTTAGGCCGATTTTAAGGAATTTATTGGCGTTTTTACATAATTTTTGTAAATATTGTATGGCCACTTCCTTAGGTTATGGTAAAAGGAGATAAATATGTTCTAGAAATATGTCTGAATAGGAAAAGCGAATGGGGGTCGGTCGTCGTATACTTTATTTCTCTAAGTTGACTCTAGGGATTCAATGGGCGTTTTACATCATTTTTGTAAATTTTTTGATGATGATCAGGAGTAAGTATGTTCTTGGAACATGTGTGGGAGGGGAAAATTAAGGGGGGGGGGTCGTATACTTTATTTCTCTAAGGCCGACTCTGGGGAAAGTATGTTCTAGAGATATGTGTGGGGGGTAAAGCTAATGGGGGTCTGTGAACCATTTTATTCCTATAAGAGCGACTCCAAGGAAGATAAAGAGGGTTTTAGCAAATTTTTTGAAATTTTGTATGGGGTAAAAAATGTTTAGGAGAAAAAACTAACTGGGGTCGGTCTTACATTTGACTTTTGTAGGAGCACCCTCAAAGCTGTGGAAGCGATTTAAAAGAACTTTTAAAAAAATTAAAACCTGTAGGGCAACCCTGTTAGGCGGCGTATATAGAGTGTAAGTTAGTTCCACAAAAATGTTCGTAAGGAAAATTTAATTGGAGTCGGTTCTTAATTGCAACAGTGTAGGGGCAACTCTGGAGCAGTCGTAAAGGTTTTTATATACAAATTTTAGAGAAATAAGCAGAGGTACTCCTGGGTTTTGGCTTATATCTCGGTCATTTTGATTGATTTCAATAGAGATTTTCTTGCAGATATTTCTGGATACGAAATCAGAAAAAGCTAGACCTCTAGGGCTAATAACGCCTGAGCCCCCTATACGATGTTTAGCGTTGTAGTCGCCAGCAGCTATAAAGCGAGAACCTTAAGATTTATAAAAATTTTTGAAAATTTAGGGACAATAAACGGACGAAATCCCAAAGCTCAGAAAATTTCTTCAATTCGAATATTGCCGAGCCACCAGAAGACATATCTCTAGGACCCTTCGTTTCTGTAAAAAGTATGATTATTTCTTTTGAAAAAGATTAGTGATGTCATATGAGTTTCAGAAATTACCACTAAATTAACTTTTTGGTTTAAAAAAAAACATTCGAGTTTATTCTTGTGATGACGGATGCCGTTTGCGCTCCAGAAACATACCCTGCAGAGAAACAGACTTAAGTGTGTTGCGCTGGTTAGACTCTAGCGCGTTGGCATAATAAACTAGTCAAGTAGTTGCCTGTGCCAATGAAGGCATATTTGTATATGGTATTTTTGCCAGCTGGAAAGGGACAAAAACTATTTTTGGCTTAGATGAACGCCTAACTAGTTCAAAACAGGGCAACCTTTATAGTTGGCAGTGTGGTTTCTGACACAATGGCTGCATTTGTTCACCGTTGTATCATCTTGTGGTTTGTCGCACTTGGTTGTAGCATGTTTTTAAAAGGTAAAAACGTTACCATATAATTTTAAAAAAATGTTAAGAATAATAAGGGAAACTTAAACCCAATTAAATGTCCTCGGACCAAATTATTGTTCTATTATATTTTTTTTCAAATTTCAAAAGCCGTATGTTAGTTTATATGTTATTTTGCGGAAACAGAAATCTGTTTTAAATGTGGACGCAAACAAAATTTCAAAACAGGTTTAATTAAATGACGACATTTTTTTATCTCTTGCGTAAACATTAATTTAAGGTAAACAAAAAGACAGACAACCTTTTAATAACGGACTTTTTGTAAGCACTACTGCAGTTTGCTGTTGTGCACGTCCTTTATTTAATGATTTTTTTTATGTAGCCCATCTCTGTTAGTTTGAGTGCTGGCGCCGCATTGAGTATTAAATTGAAGTTAAGCTAATGTGTAACAAACCAACATTAAAACTTAATGTCATCACATGCTTAGCGCTAAATAAGTCATCAAATAGTGCATCATAAAAATCTTTGATACAACAGTTTTATCTCTTACTGTAACAATTTCAGCTACTTATGCAAGTACTTGGCCAATTGCACGTAAAACGGAGGAGTACTAAAGTTAAATGAGATTCGTTGCATTATGTAAACATATCTTGTATAAATAATATTTTATATTTTTTATTTTAAAAATAACTTTAAGTAATACCAAGTTATGATCGTGATTCTTCCATTAATATTGAGTAAATGTATGTAAAATATCGAAAGCATAAAATAAAGATGAATACAGTGTAAGCAGGGGAATCGTAGCCAATAATAAAATCGACTTTACAAAAAAAAAAACAAAAACATATTTAAAGCAAACAAAACTGCGATATAATAATAATAATAATAATAATAATAATTTCTTTTCTTTATTTACAAAATTTCATTTAAATACAAGTTAAGGTAGTTTCTTTATAGTACAGTAAAATTTTCTTAGTTAATTTTGCAAAAAAGAAATTAGGAAATTCATTTAATGACAATGTTTTTTCAAAACGTCTGTCGGCCTGATATTGTTTATTCTTTGATGTTATGTATATTCATTTATAATATTTTGCCTATAAGTTAGAGCATATTTCAGATACTCAATCAAATTTCTCCAGTCGATTTCTTCACCGCCATTAAGAATGCCGATCATCTCTGCTTCATTTAATGTTGCTTTCTGAAAGTAACGAACTCTAAACTCCTTGAGTATAGGACATATTGCAAAGAAGTGCTGAAATGTTTCATTTTCCCGTAGATTGCAGAGTGTGCACAGTTTGTGTTCATCATCTGCACCATAACTATTTCCATTTAGGTAAATAACTCCGCTGCGTGCTCTCATGATCAATGAAATATCCTCTAGTTTGTAGCCCAGGTAAAGGTACTGTGTTTTCGACCCATCGAGCAATCTATAAATTCTTGTGTGGCTTTGAGTTTGGCACTGCACGTTTGCGTTAAAATTTTGAACTCTAGTACTGTTTATAAGGTTTGTACAAAATAAGGTCCACTGCGCTTTAGTTGGTGTTATTCCAGGCCATTCTACGTTTAGGGTTGCGGCTTTCGCTTTAATTTCCTTTACCCAAAAGATGTCCTTTTCTAAAAGTTTTTTTGATAATACGTTAGGTAGCCTTCTATCGTTGTAGGTAAAAAGGGTTTTACTTATATATTGTAAATGCATTGTAAGTGTGTAAATATGGCTTTCTTCAGCTGATGTTTCTAGCATTAGAAAATTATTTGGCGTATGCTTTGGTAAATTTAAAATTTTTTTCATAAAATATCTCTGGAGGTTATCCACCATTTCAAAGTAGCTGAATCCCCAGACCTGCGCAGCGTAAGCCTGTATTGCTCTGCAGACAGCTAAGTATATTTTCCATTTCATGCCGAGATCAATGTACTTTTTGCCAAGAAAACTCTTCCAGGTCGTGTTTATAGCATTTTTAGCTTGGTTGTTTCTTTTAGTAACATGTTTGTTGAATTTCAGAGTGGGAGTGAGTAGAACTCCTAAATAATTAAACTCTGAAGCTATATTTACACATTCTCCTTTAAAAACCCACTTTTCATTTTTACTTAATCTGCCCCCTTTTCGAAAAACCATTATTTCAGATTTGCTTAGATTAACTTCTAGGCTCCACATTTCACAATATTTTTCAAGATTTCGTATCATCTTTTGTAGCATACTCACGTCGTCTGACAAAATTACTATGTCATCTGCATAAAGTAACAAACGTATATTTATATTGCAAATAGTTATTCCTCCTTCTAGACATTCATGTAAATCATTTATAAATAAAGCAAATAACAGTGGCGACAACAAACATCCCTGCTTTACACCAGATTTAGTTTCAAAATACTCAGAAATTTCTTCGCCAGTCCAAACTGCTGATTTTGTGTTTTTGTATATACTTTCTATAAGTTTAACGAATTTATATGAAATGCCCATTGCATGCAACTTATAAATAAGTGCGTTTCGCGAAACCTTGTCGAATGCAGCCTTAAAATCGACAAAAAAAGCATATAACTTTTTCCCTTCAGACAACATTATGCTTACAATCGCTGAAAGATTGTAAATGTTGTCGGCTGTTGAGTAATTCCTTCGGAAGCCAGCCTGGAACTCTGTGAGGGCTTGTTTGTCTTCTACCCATGTAAAAAGTCTTTCATTTAATATACCCATCATTATCTTTGCAACACTGTTCATGAAAGATATTCCTCTGTAGTTAGCAGGTTGTCTTATGTCTCCTTTTTTATGTAATGGAAAAATTATAGTTCTTGTAAAGGACTCATCAATTTCACTCGTTGTAAGCATTTTGTTATACACTTTAATTAGTTGATTAAGAAATTTGTCAGAGGCGTTAATAAGGAACTCATATGGCACTCTATCCTCACCAGGTGCTTTATTTAATTTTACACTGCTTAGCATGTTTTTCAACTCATATAGAGTAATTGGGCCATCAAGCAAAGGATCCGTAGTATACATCGGTGCGTAATAAATAACCGCTGTGTTAGGTTGTGAACTTAATAGTTCAGAAAAATATGAACCAAAATTAGCCGCCGATATGTCCGCACAAATTTGGTACCGTTGATTTCTCAATTCCTTTGCAAGTTTCCACCAATCCTTATTATCACGTACTGTACTAATTCTCTCTTCCAGTTGTTTAAAGTACTCTTTTTTGCTTATATAACAGATTCGCTTATACTCCTTTTGACTTTCTATATATAAAGCTATAAAGCAGAAGAAAAATATTGCATGGGGAAAAAACATAAACATTAGACATTAGAATGAAGGTTTCGTAAAGAAAAGGTGATTGAATTTATTATATACGAGATGAGAGTTAAGGCAAATAGTTACTCAAGTAAATTTATATCTTTCATAAAAAAGTTTGCCTTTAAAAAATAGTATTAGATTCTTTGAACAAGGCAGTTTTTCCGTGCGTTTTTTTAAAAACGTTGCATACTAATAAAGTTTCTTAACAACAAAATTCAGTGATTACAAGTGGGCGTTACCACGCCTATACCAAGCAAATAAAATTTGTAAAGTACTTACAAGGAAGAGATTTCTTTTAAACTTTGTATGAATTTAGATTTGTCAAAAAGGGCGGTGCACGCCCACATCTAAGGTGTGGTTATTTCCTTACCTCCTCGTTTCTAGATAATAATTTTAAATTTAATGACTGCGTATGGTTACACACGAAAGATAATTAGAGCCGTTTCCAAAGGACATTAGTCTTGTTAATTGGAAGTAGCGAACTAACGTTTTAAAATTATTTAAGGTATATGACTCAGAATCACTTTCTGAGTCGATTTAAGCAAGTCCGTCCGGCTGGGTGCCCATCTATTTTTGTAATCAAAGTACAGGTTGTAATTTTAAAGGTATTTGAGTGAAAGTTTGCACAGATAACTTTTTGTCACTGACACGCAGCCTATAGTTTGTTGTATGATCAGTCAGTTTTTATACCCTTCACATAGTGATAAAGGTATATATATTAGTTTGTTATTCCGTTTGTAATTTTTCTTTTATCGACTAGCGACCTCATAAAGTGTTTATATATTCCCTAAAGATAGGGAAGTCAATATAGCCATGTCCTGCCTGTGTGTCTGTTGAAACCAAGTTTACGGACTCAAATAAAGATGCAGAGAAAATTTTTTCATATCAAATAATCAAAAATATTCCTGAAACAATCGCTATTTAAAATCAGCAAAATCGGTTCTTTATTGAGCGAGACACAAGCGAAAACCCATAATAACCCGTTTTAGGAGAAAATGCGTGCATATATGTATGTACCCCTATATATATCAGTAAATATAGTCACTCTTACCACAAAGCTTGGCACAGATAAAAAATTAGGGAAAACATTTTTTTCAGATAGGATCAGGGGAAGTGGTATTTCCCTTTCAATTGCAAAAATTTTGTGAAATATTAAGTGCGTTAAATCTATAGAAATTATAACAGCTATTGACTTCAAATGTTCAACAAAGAGTAATTGTACAAGACCTACATTTAAATAAAAGCAGAGAAAGGGGTAGCCCCAATACAAATAAAAAATTTTTTAAAAAATTTTGATGCGCTTATCTGGGAAACTGTAACTGCTATCGACAAATGTTCTAAAAAGAAGTAATGATCATATTGTATTTTTAAGTTGCTTCTTGCAACATAAAAATATAAAATTTGGCTGGTGACTAAACCTGCAGGGCACAGAAGATTTAGTTTCCTACAGTAAATGATTATATTCTCTTGCCGAGCGCATATAATCATGGAGAATTTATAAAAAAAAGCCAAATGAAATTAATGAGTGTGATATATGGTGTTTATTAAGGGATGGGTATAGTTACCTTAACTAATAAGAGAGCTCAAAGTTAAGAAGTTGCTCGCACCAGGGATCACAAAACGGAAGTAAGTTTGTTAACCCTTATGTGAATGGCAAAAAAAACACCCTTAACAGCATGGCAAGGTACCCCGGTACCTATATGAAATTAGTATTGGAAACCTATATTTTATTCAAAGATCTGTGCATAAACTGATAAAGCTGCTGCTTTTAGAGATATATGGAAGATGCTGAATGAGAATTTACGTCATAGTTACAAACCTTCTGGATATCGTGGACGTACCTACTTTACGCAGTACATGCCGTCAAAGCCAGAAATATATGGCATCAAAATTTTTTGGGCTTGCGATGCACTAAACTCTTATTCTTTGTATCGAAAGTTATACATTGGTAAACCATCAGAAGGCAAGGGTCAAACAAATATAGGCGAAAGAGCGGTTTTAGATCTGGTTTTGCCATACAAAAACTCAGGAAGAAATGTAGCTACTGATAAATTTTTTAAATCCTTAGAGCTAGCAAAAACTTTAAGTTCATGGAACTTAATACTTATGGGAACAGTAAAAAAGAACAAACGCTGCCATAGAACATGCAGCCACATAAAGACAAGTTTGTGCTTTACATGTTTTTATTTTTTGGTTGTATAACTTTAGATAAGGAAGAATTCTTTTTGTGTTGTTTAATTTAATATTATGATTTTATTTAAAACAAATATAGACTTTAAACTTTGCCTTTATCAAAGATGCATCACTGTGCTCTTATGTACTTAAAAAGAAGAAAGCTCTAGTTATGTTATCAACTATGCAAGTAAAGCCTAATGAAGCATTAACTCTTGTTGCTAATACAGAAGTCATTACATATTATAATAAAGCTGTTAGGCGAATGTTCCTGCAAATGCAGAACAAATCGATGGTTACTATCACTATTTTATAGTACTATAGATGTAGCAGCATTAGCATCTTTTATAATATATATGGGAAACCATACAATATTGGGTTTCGTAGACAATTTTTGAAAGAGCTAAGCTTCGAATTGTGTAAGGAAAACATAACGCAACGCATTAAAATTCCAACAGTTATCCAGTCATCAGCCAAATCTGCAATAAACAATGTGCTTGGAGAAGATTTTAAAGTTTCAATGTAAAATCTCAGGTTTACAAACAAATAAAAAAGCGGGCGTACTTCCGTAGTAGGGAGTTTTCACGTGTGCTCGCAACTTATGAACAACGTATGAAGCAAAGAAAGAAAAACACGTAAAGCTTGCACTAGATAATTTAAGCCGATTTATAATGACCAATTAACAAACTGTCCAATATACCCAAATTGTTCACAAAGCGATCAATAAAAATTTATTTGTAGGCAAATGTTATTTTTTATTTGTGTACGTGCATATGAAAGATATAAATTTTTTTTATTTTTTTTTGTTTTACCAAATTAAAGTTTAATTAAATCTGAAAGATAAGAACTTTCTTTAATTTTATTTTAGTAACATTTCACTAAAAAAGATACTTGCAACAATCGTTTTTTAATATTTAATATATGAAGGTACCCGGGTACCTTGCCATGCTGTTAAGGGTATAAGATGAAAATTGGTCCACCACGCCTTTTCAAAATATTTTTAAGCTAAAAAAATAGCGATAGTTTAAAATTTATTAAAAGTTAGGAGTTCTCAAGAAGTTTCAAATATGTGTATCATCTAATTCTATAAAAAAAATTAAGATGAAAACGCTAAAGGTACCCGGGTACCTTGCCATTCACATAAGGGTTAAAGCATACACAATTGATTCAGGTCTCGGTTTTCTCCAAAACCTTCAACCCGATTGGAAAGATAACCAGTGTGGGCAACTTAACATTCGTTTACAATACATGTTAGTATATTATAAGGTAAGTATTTTAAGGTAAGTATTACACGATAAGTCTTAAGTAGTAAGTTAGCTGAGTATAATTCATTGGTAAGTATAATTCATTGGTAAGTATAGGTAAGTTTAGGTATATAAGTAAATTCAAAAATTACTTGCAGATTTTTTTACAGATTAAAGTTGTTGAAAAAGAATAGATATATGTGTACAGCGATGAGTCTGGACACATATAATTCTTACATTTTGGAAAAAAATTGTTGGAGAGGAACAGTTGGACCCTATAAAAATTAACAACTTTTATTTAAATTGTAATACGAACAAAGTCGAAAACTTTTATTTTAATGAGAAAAAAAAACAGAAACAGTCCTTGTCCTTAGAAAGACTCAGTTTTAAATTGCACTTTTGACATACAATTTGAGTTTCGGAATAGCAGCCAGAAAATCTACAAGTTCTCTTCCGGGCGCGCGATAAAAACTGTGGAAAATATCCGTGTCCATGTAACGAATATTTGCAGGCGGTAGAAAGAAGTTTTTTCCTGTACACTTTTTTTATGATTTTGGCGTAGGTGCCCTGGAGCTTTTTACAACGAAGAACTCTGCATACAAAGTACCAGCTAAACTATTTAACACCGGAGGCTACATCTGGTTAGAGCGTATACATCAGCTTGTTTGTATATGAATTTTTTAATTTTTAAATTAATTAATCTTCTGTCTCTAGAAGAAATGCTTAAATATATCCCTGCATAAAATATGTTAACGTCAAAAATATGTCCACCAAACACAACAAATACAAAACTTTAAATTTAAAATAAAAATAATGTGATAAAGGAAAAATATTTATAATTTAATTGAATTTAAATAAATACATTTCATTACAGTTTCAATAAAAAGTATTTCAAGTGCAATCTTACTCACCTAAGTGTGTTAGGAGAGTGAGTGGAAAGAGAGTACGACAAGAGGGCATCCACATTTACGGTGACAGTTTTTTTCTATAACATTTATTTGCTGCAAAAAAACATCAAATAAAATTAAAAGAAGGATAAAGGGGTGTATTAATAAAAATCAAATGTATATAAAAGTATGACACTACAAAAAATGTCCATGAACTAGCGTAATGACGAATGAATGACACTTTTTTTCAACGCAGCAGCAATTAAGAAATCAGTAAAAATACTGAAAGAGGAAGGAAAGAAAATACTTAAAAACAAGTTAAACGTTTTATAAATTAAAATGTTTAAACGCTCTATAGAATAAAGACTTTTATATAAGTTTTAATTTATGCAAAAAGAAAATTGAATTTCAAATGCGTTTAAGAATAAATCTTGTTCTGTATGTGTTTTGAATATGTTTTAAATTTGTAATAGTGCAATAATTTTTTAGTAAAAATTATTCAACATTTTCCACAACCAAAGCGAAAAAATACTGCTACTACAATCAAGATTCAAAAAAAGGACACAACGTCGTGCAGCACTTAATGCATGAAAAAGAGAAATCGCATATAATTTAAATATTTAATTCAAATATAAATTCGTTTGCAAAAAGTAAAAAAATTTGAAATTACCCTTGATAAAACTAAAACGTCGTTAAAGTTGTTTTCGTAGTTTCAACAACTAAAAAAGAAGATAAAAGGAATTACATATAAATAACCAAGGACTTAAAGCATCTTCTGTATTAAAGCGCCACAGAAAAAAGTATGAAGAAGTGAATAACAGAAGCAAACAAGAAGAAAGTAATAGTCGGCCACACCCAAATATATTATACTCCACACCACAATCTGTTTATATTTAAGTACCAACATATTCTAAAAATATATGCGGATTAAGATGGTTGTGGCCAGAAAGGCTCAAATGGGGATATAGACCAGAGATGACGTATTGAGTATTCAAAAGCGTAAGTAAATCATTACTTACTTACCCTTCTGTGGTACTTTTGGTGGTTATCAATAGTTAGGAAGTCCAGCTTTGAAATCCTTCACAACATTGGCTCCAGCAATTAGGACTACTTCGACGAGGGTTTTGAAGACAATTTTGAAAATCCAGCCAATTAAAACCCACATACGCTACGAGACGGCACTTGCGGAGAAACGCCTACACTCGACAGGAGAATAAACAGATACGGGGACAGTGAAATTGTTTGACCGTGTACTTTCAGTGAAGGTCAAGGCCAACTGGATTGCGCTGATACCAGAGTGACAGTTCTGGTTGGACGGGGAAATGCCCAAAAGAAGGTAATGTTATGTCCTTTCAGACGAAAACGTCGTCCTACAAGCTCAAGTTCGGGCAGTCATGAAACGTTCGTACAGTTCTAATAGATGTAAACATCTGCACAAAAAAAAGAAAACCTAAAATCTAGGGCAGTGTGTAATATGCAAAGAGACGATTAATGATTTCTTAGAATACGGCTAAGTTCGCTTTATTTGGGTGCCTGAACATCATGAGGTGCTCGGTTATAATGTAAAAATATCCAGCGATTAGGGCTAGAAAACAAAAGGAAGTTGGCCGGAGAAACCCCAAACTTTCGCTATGACAAATTTCGAGTTGAACGAATTGGCAAAAACTGCTCAAATAAATGGTTGGCAGAATGATGAGAGTTCTCTGAGGCGACTTGAATGAAGATAGAACTTGAGGAATTCTGAAACTGAGGAAGCTTAAATAAAGCAAGGTAATAAGTAGGCTAGCGGCTCAATCAAGCCTACAAGCCCATTTCCATCGGATAGGGGTTGCGGAAAATGGCGATAACAAGCCTTGCTGCTAAATTTTTGTGAACTTATCCTTTGCTCAGAGCGCACAAAAATTCGCTCAATGGCTTAGGTATTTGTGCAACAGGACTTGAGGCTTTTTGTTGAGGTCTTCTCCTTTCAGCCTAACCTATCCTTAGTTAACCTAGGCTAGGCTAACCTAACATAACCTAACCCTACCTAAGCCTATCCTATCGATGAGCTACAAACACTTTAACAAACTCCTAATCCCAACCAATATTTTGTGTGAATATAAAAACGACAACTACTAAATATACATATGTATAAAGAAATAAAGAACAAAACAATTTCAAAAGTCATAAAAATTGTTATAATGCGTTTTTAAATTTCGCTTATAAAAATAGTTTTGTTGATTTTTATTTTATACTTCTTATGTTTTTTGTTTCTAAACGACTTAAATGTTTAAAGAATGTGCAGAAGAAAGTAAAACAAAACACTTCTGTAATAAACTGCAAATGTTTTGGTGTTGTATGGTGATGTTGGGGTTTAAACCAATCCCTTTCCAGTTTCCAGGAATTTCGTTGGAATTAAATTTATTAAATTAAAAAACAGTTAAAAGCATTCAAAATGCAGTATATTTTTAATTTGCTTAAATAAGTTAAAATTGAGCATTAAATATTTCTGATGTCAAATTGTCGCATTCGATTCGAAATGAAATTTAAAGATCCTTATTGGAATTCCTATATTAACAGCATTGAGAACTCGATTGACCGAGAGAAATTGCAATTCAAATTTTGGAGCCGAATTTTCGCTTTCGATTTAAATCGAAATTTAAACAACTTATTAGAATTCCTATACTTAAGGCGTTGACAACTGGACAGATCAAGTGAAATTTTGATTTGAATCCTGGGGGCAAATTGCGGCATTCGATTCGAATCGAAATTAAACTCGATCGATCGAGTTGTCATGGGAAAAATCCAGCAAGGACTTTTTTACCGAATTTCCCAAGCCGCTTACCACTACTACCAGCCAGTGGCCAAGCAGTCTATGATTTTGTTACCTAGGTTTCTCAACCTGTCGACTGCTGGAATTAGAAGGCGACCTCCAAATAATATAGCATATTGACATCATCCAATCACCTTAGAAAGGGTCGCCAAAACTCAACGCGCAACATTAGCTGCATGACCAATAACCTGTCCCAGAGGTTAATACCAGGCCCAACACTGGCATAAGATATGGAGTCTGAGTCAGTAACACAGCCTTAAAATTTATTACAGAAACCATATATTATGACTTTTTGTTCCTTGTAGGAACCATAGGATTCAATCACCCCATTAACATATTTGACACAATGCACCCCTACCAAGAATAGGTATTTTGTGAAGCCACTTAAGTTTCCCAACAGCATAGGCTCTGTATAAAGCCTTATAGCTTGCGCGGTAATGAATTCTAAATGCCCGCTGGTATACAAAAAACTGCCACACATGAAGGGCCGTCTCCTGCCGCAGAGTGGCGGGCATTCACAGAGCACATACTCTGAGGTCCAGTACTTTATACAGCAAAAGCGGCAGGTGGATGTGTCAGAACCTATAGCAGCGTTACATCATTTCGTGTACCAAGCCTATTAATAGTGTCCATAGACTCCTTCGCGGCTGTGCAAAAGAATATATATGCGAGTCACCCTAACATTCCTTTTAACATACGCATATGGTGTAGATCTCAACTCGATATATCGTTGGATTCAATGGACAATGAAAAAATTATTAAAAAACTTTTTACGAGAAATTATGCTTGTAATTGATTATGCTGTTATTGATTTATTTTTTTATATAAAAGCTTTGAGTTAAATCTGAATACATGCTCAGGGTTGTAATGGAATTCAGTAGTTGTCGAAATCAAATTCGAGAATGACTAACAGATATTTGGGTATGATAAAATTTGGTATTATGGTTTTATGCTAACATTGGAATACCGATTTCAATTCGAGTTTCAAACTTTTTATTTAAAAATTCGTTACACTGAGGTATTTATAGGCCGAATTTGAATCCAATTCCGACAGCTATCGGTTTTCATGACAACCCCTATTAAATATTTTAAAACCAATTTGCACCGACAGTCACCGCCGCTGTATTTTTTGCGCTCAATACAAAAAATGTTTTTAAACTGAAAATTGCATAAAAACCTTTTTTTCATTAGTATTTACTAATTAATTAGCCTTAGTTGACCCCTTCGATATTTTGCGGCCTGCTTTTTTAAAATAAAACCCCAAAAAAATTTATAACTTTTAGTTCTTAATTCCAAATCTAACATAAATGATTTTTGTTTTTTCTTAAAAAATTTAAAAAAATCAATTTAAGTTTAACAATTAAAAACAAAATTCCTTAAGAGCTTTCCATCCACAAAAAACACCAGAAATTCGCTTAAACCAAAACCGCAATAGCAAAAAAAATCACAGATAACAGGCAGCCAGAGACCTTAAAATGTCTTTATAAAAATCTTATTTGTAATTTTAATGTTTTATTTTATCACCTCTTTTTCAAACAAAGAAAAGAAAGAAGAAAAGTAATGCATGAGAAATTAACCACAAAAACAACAAACGTTTCAAAAAATACGTAAATTAAGTCAATTGCAATAAAAAAAAACAATGATACTAAAGGACTAACCAAAAGAATGCACCATGTATATACATATGTAGCTGTGGGAGTAAGAACCTAAATACAATACAAAACAATGCAGCAAAACTGGGGGAAAAATAATAAAAAAAATAACGACAATAAATGTTAAGGAACAATTGTTCATTGTTAACACTGACACATACCCGGGATAATGGAGTCTGAGGTATTTGTGGCAATAAATTGCGTTGGTTCACTTATGTTTGCATGTAATTTTATTTTATTTCATTCTTAGGGTCTATGAACCAAGCAAACATAAAAAAAAATTATTGAATTTCTTTATTTCTTTATTTTTTTTTAAATTAAAAATTTGCCTTTCGAATAGAAAATTTCTTTCGAAAGCCTTTTCGATTCGAATCGAATTACATAATAAACCCCCTGGTTTTTAAAAAATAATATATATTTATTCTGTCTCAAGTTGGGTTATAAAATTGAATGAAAACAGGGGGAATTAAATCATATAAGATTCAACAGTTTTTTGAATAAATAAAATTTTAACAAAAAACTAATAGTTGTTACACACGTTTTGTATATCAATTCGCAAATTTTTTAAGAATTGTTGTAGTCTTAACTCTGTAAGACTGAATAGTAATTTTGGCAACTCCCCCGAAATCGTTACCCCCTTTTTCCGTACATTTTTTTAATTGCATTAATAGGTGCTTGTAGCTGGAGAAAGAGAAGGCCCAAGTATATGTATATGTACAAATGAGACTAAACTTTATTAGTATTGAAATAAATTGGTTGGAAATTCTTAAAAGGATTAAATACAAAAATAATATAAAAACACAAAAAACCACACAAACAGTAAAATAACCAACATAAGGGTTTTATGGCTTGAAATTGGTTTCTTCCCTTTTTTGGAAATAATAAGAAATATGCAAACGAAAAAAGAAATATTTTAGCGTAAATTGCCTTAAGTTAATTAATTTCGTAAAGAAAATAAGATACAATGGGGAAACTTTTAAATTTAAATACACATAAGCTTAGAAGAGAATATAAACGAATTTATGGAACAACAACAATGTCTTCAGGTCGTTAAGATAATATATTTTTGAGTTATTCTAGAGGTGTTGGAAAGTGCAGCATTTTAGCAAAATAATTTAATTAAAATTATAGCATCCAAAAGCAATCGATTTCCTGCCTATAACACGAACAAATTTAACTTCTAAGATTAAGTGTTTCTGTCAAATTGGTTGAATCTGCCTACTAGAGACACAACTAGGACGAACAACAAATTTTTTGTTCCGAGTATTCTTAATTAAAAAAAGCACATTTGTAAACATAAAAACAAACACATAAAGTGCAAATGAAGAAATTCGACGTGTGTAAAAAAATTTTTTAGTCCTTTTTTTGTCATAAATGTTTTTCTTGTACTGCCCTATGCTCATTCTGTTCTTTTCTAACAAAAAAAGGGAACATTGCTATTGGGTCATAAAATTAAATTAATTTTTTAAAGTAAGTATTTTAACTTTGAACATTTTTAAAATGAAGGCAAAAAAACGAAAATTCAAATAAAATAAAAAACAAGTAAGAGCGCTTTATTCGGCAGTGCCGAATCTTATATACCATCCCCCTAGAGGGTGCTAAAAAAATTTTTGCAAGGAAAAATTTATTAGGGCTAGTCCTATATTTGACCTATTCACGAGCAACTTGAACGCCGTAGGGAGGATTTATAACAATTTCCTAAGGGGCTCAGGCGATGGAGATAGGGGTAGATATGTTTAAGGAATATGTTTGAGAGGGGAAACTAATGGGGAACGGTCGTACACTTTATTTCTGTAAGGCTGACTCTGGAGAAGTTATGGGCGTTTTAACATATTTTTTGTAAATTTTGTATGGCAACTCTCTAAGGTGATAAGAGATAGGGGGTATATTCTAGGAATATGTTTGGAATGAAAACTAATGGTGGTCTGTGATACATTATTTTCCTCTAATGGCGACACCGGGGAAGTTGTAGGGGTGTTACCATAATTTTTTCAAATTTGGTACGGCCAGCCTGTTATGGGGTTGAGATAGAGTGGTGGTATGATTCACAAAAAGTTTTGTAACGAAAAAAAAGGTTTTACATTGCACCCGTGTTGAGGCAACTCCGGGACAGGTGTAGAGGTTTTTATGTAAAAAGTTTAGAGAAATAAACAAAGGTAGTCGTTTTTGCTGTAAGCGTCTCTGTCAGTTATCCGACGATTTTGCTGAATTTCAATGGCAAAATTCTTTCAAGTATACGTAATGTTTTGATGCCCCAAGAAAATCTCAGAAATATCAAGGGGCCTTATAAACTTGATTTTAACAGATTAACTGACAGACGGACATCGTTAAATCAACCTTTCCATCTATAAGAATCAAGAAAATATAAACTTAATATGGTCGTAAATGGATATTACAGAAATAACAAACGGAATGAAAAACTTATATACATAATTGGCTTTATTTTAAAAAGATCAAAAAAATATTGTATAGGTAGGGCTTAAGTATTCAATGGAAAAATAAGTTATCCCATAGGTTTTATTCTTTTGCGGTACAGGGTGGCTGGTGCCAAATGTATATTTTTAAATATTGTGATTTGAAAAGGTAATAAATGGTGCAAAGGTAGGGTGAATCCGTTGGAATTATCGATTGTGCGGATTTGTCAGTCACGAAGTCGCAATGTTCGAGTGAGCATTGCTCGTTCGCTGTAAAGCTATTTTTTAAGAGTAATGATTCTTACGTAATTGCTCGTCGGGAATTTTTTTCAAAGTTTGATATTCGGCGAATACGTGATTTGTAAACTTCATTCGTTTGTGGGTGCAGAAATATCGGGCAACTGCCTCGGCTATGCATGTCCCACGGCCAGGGCCCTGTCGATCTTCAAGGCCTCCCGAAATCATTTAACTGATTAAAAGTAGTTTATGTGAAAATCCGCGACTTTCAATACAGATCAGCGCAGCCTTACTGGAACTTCCAGAAGCGACTATTCATGAAAGTTAAAAAAAGGATCTGAAGTTCCATCCTTTTTAAATTCAAATCGTTCAAGAACTGAAACAAAGTGACTTTTATTACCGCAAACATTTTTGTGAAGTGATGTTGGAGCGACGAGGATCATTTTCACTTAAACGGCCACGTTGACCATCAAAAATGCCGTAACTGCCGGAACCCTCGATTGAAACATCAAAAATCATTGCACTACCCCAGGGGTAAGTAGACCATTTTTTAAAAAATTCTCGGGGCCAGACGACGAATGTCAACGGTGCAAATTACCTACACATTATTACGGAATTATTTTTGCCAAGCCTGCGAGCCCATCCATCGTACTCTTTACACACATGGTTTCAACAGGATGGGGCGACTGCCCACACAGCCAGAACTTCGATGAACTTGCTTCGGGAAAATTTGCCCCAAAAACTGATCAGCTTCTTTGGGGACATCCCATGGCCACCGAGGTCGCCCGATCTAATTTCAATGGTTTTTTTAATGGGGCTACCTCAAGGAGAGGGTTTGTAATGTCAATACTTAATCTTCGAGCAACAAGCTCAATTACACAAAGTTTACTGCAGCGTACGGCGCATAACGCAAGGCTCCGTTTTAAACATTGTGTTCAACTCGACGGAAGACATCTGGATGACATATTGCTCTTTAAAAAATAAAATTCGCATTTCCGTTCTATCGTTCAATGCTCTTAATAAAACTTTGTGCTAAACAATAAGTTTTTTATTTAAGTTTTAATATATAAATCTACCACCAGACACACTGTACATAAAAATGTAACATTTTGTAAAGGTGTTTGTTGTTTTAAAAATGTGTTACAGGATAAAAAGGTCACATTTTTTTTGAAAAGAATACACCATTAGTTTAGATTTTTAAAACTATTTTAAATCCACAAAATTATTTAAAACAATCTATTATGGTAATAAAAACTATCTTTGATCCATTGTAAGACTACATTGCAAAACAAATTACAAACTAAAAAGCGCCATTAATTTTATCCAACAGTTGAGGGCTTCATTTAACTATCATCTGCAGTTCTGTTCATGACACAAATTGTTGTTATTGCTTGTGTTATTGTACATTATTTAATTGAAGTTATGATTTGTATTACACAAATACATACATATCAACATGAAGCACATGTATGGGTCTCTCCATATAAAGGTTATAAGTCTGCATTTATATAAAGGGAAAGCGTTAATGACTGACAGACCAACTGGATCGCTTATCATTGTACAGCCAAAACGCATAAAGATAGAGGTTTAAATATTGGATTACGGGTCCCTCTTCTGATGTATATATCCACTAAGATGATATTTTGAGGTATTCAGACCGAAAGAGGGTAAAAATGTGTATTTCTGGTATGGGTACAAAGACCCGGGACCAGTGCGGGCAACTTTTTTGCTGATACAATTGCCAAAAATGGTGCCGAATTCGAAGACGCAGCGATTCACCACTTCTGTGACATCCCCTCTCGTCTTGTAAATTTCCTGCGGATAAATACGCCTGCAGAATTGCAGCGGGAAGATGATTCAATGAGCCGAGGTGAAAGCACTAGGATAACCCGACGGAGCATAGATCGAGACATTCCAAATGTCTCCTTGATCTGGACAAACAGAAATTGAGAGATACCGTGCCTGCCACTGTCTATTTTCACCCATGCCAGTGGATTGAGACTGCCCTTTAACGACTACTGTGGAAGCTGTTAAGATGCAGAGAAGATCGAGAGTATCCAGCACTTCTTGCGATTTTGTCTAGTTCCTCGTTTTAGGCACTTTGGCGCCGACGGACTTAATAGCCAATCGGTTGTAGCTAACATTGGCCTATATGGTTATCATCCTTTTTTAAGGTTCGGAGATAGAAAGCATTACAGGGCAACTATTGGCAACCATTTAAATTGACCTCTTTCTACAACTATAATATGGTTTTCGCAGTCATAACATTGATCCTCTTAACCGTACGGTGATGAAATTGTCCGTAATGATATTCCAGTGACCATACTCAACCATGTTTTTTCTTTGCGAGTACTACTACTACTGGGACTAGGACTACTAACACAGATTAGGGTCGAAACTAAGTAAGATTGTCAAATAGTATTCTCCACATTTTTAGTTCTCTTTTAAATTTTTTAAATATAATGGTTTGGAAAATATAAGCCCCTATTGGGCTCTAAAGTCAACTAGGTGGAAAATAGTACTTTGTCATATTTCTGGTAGTTGTTTTTGCATTATTTTAAGAATTTTATTGTGAACATATAAAAACAAGAAGTTTTTTTGCTTGATTTTTTAAAGTAATATGAGCCGATTTGATTTATGGAAACCTAAGTACGGCTCGTACTTAAAAATTAAAAAAAAAACATTTTCTTTTTTTAAATAAAATTCTTGATTTCAGAACGTATTTTTTCTTTCTGTGTACTCCTTTCCACCTAGTATTGTATTTTAGTTAATGTTTTAAGGTATTAGGGTAATTGCTAGCCTAATATATCTTAACATTGTATTAACCAAAATCTATAATTTTATTAGGAAATAGGAACTACCCATATGTGATTAAGGGAAAGAAGATTTACACAGGTAAATTGTGAAGTATTTGATATTTCGATGTTAGTTGGTAGTGGTCACTAGAGCAGTTTACCAGATCAACTACAATCATTATAATAAATGAAAAAAATGTGAGGTTTATCTTTATCACTATAACATATATTATTAAAAATATTTGGGCTGTTTTAGAAATTTTTAGGAGAATTAATGAGCTTTTTTTAAAGAAAGTGTTATTAAATATGGACAGGCGCTGTGCCCGTCAAGAAAAACACGAATAGAGTTTATTTAGTCTCTGCCGCTAAATAGTCAAGTCTACCACTAAAAAACCTTAACTATTGCAGTTTTATTAGAAACCAAGAAGTAGGAATTACAAATTTCTTACTTTTCAACTACTATTACATACCGTCTGTATTACTAAGTAGCTGTTATATATTGAGTTAGATGAACCTTTAATATTTTCAGCCAGCTTTAAACAAAACGTCAAAGAAAAAAGCCTTAAATGCAACAACGAGTAAAAATGATATTTTAATGTCAATAAAGTAATAGCTTATGTTAGTCCCTCTTTGTAAGCGAGCATGGTAAGTACTTACTTAACTCCCTCTTTGTAGCGGTTATGTCATCGCCATGTTAAAATAATGGGTTCAAATGCTAATGGGTAAGAGTTTTTGAATTTTAACTCATTACAAAGCAGTGTAAGTTTTTGCCAGGAGCCTTCCTAAAGTAAAACAGCACCTTTGATACATATTTTTTAATCGTTTTGAAAGTAATATTATATGAGCTTCAATTGACATCTGCAGTATCATCTATACCAAGTCGCCTAAGAAGTCAAGAATTGAAAATTTTAATTGCGGGTGCCTTGTGAAGTTTTAATCCTCTGACTTCTTTTTGTCCTATATTGTAAAGCAGCAAAGCGCGGAAACGTAGTTTAGACAATAAAATTAAATTAAGTTTCAAAAAAGGATTTCCTAACATATTTCAATTAAAAGAAAATTTAAATTTAATGCAAAATATTTTGATAGTTTTATTTTATTTCGATTTTTAATTCCACACTCGTATATATTTATTGCAGAACAAAGCATCACATCTACTGACATGGATTTAAAAAGTTTAGACTTCAAAAGTTAAGTGGCTCTCATAGAGAGAGTATGTATGTGTACGTGGTAATATCCCTGCCGTCAAATGAGTAGCTAACTACAAAAAAAAACTAGCTTTAAGTTAGCTTCTATAGACTAACTTAAAGCCAACTACTATGCAATGCAAAATTTGCATTAACCAAAATGTATACAAACACTGCGCAGTATTTTTTTTTTCTAAATAAGATTGCTTTAACAAATCAAGCAGAAGAAAACTTGTTCTTTCAATATATTATTTTACATTTAAAAACAAAGTGTCTCGGTGGCCTAGAGGTAACGCGCTTGTGCTGCAGTGCAGAAATCCCTGGTTCGAATCTCAGCGTCGGTAAATACAAAAAATGAAATTTTTAAATTGTAAATACTTATTATTAATGAAATATAAATAATATGGCTTGATTTAAGTGTAAAGTTTACTTAGATAATTTTTTGTGTGTAACTTTTCGTTGGCTTAAATATAACAAACTTAAAGTTAATTAAAAGTAATGCAGAATCGGACAATTGACTACTTCCTACGACATCGCAATGTTAAAATAGTTAGTTAATTCCATATAAAAGTAATGCAAGTGTCAACCACCACTACTTGAGAAATAGTTAGCTTCAAGTTAATTTTAAGTTAACTGAATGTCCGACAGGGATTCTTTTTATCTGTTTAATCTAAAATAATTTATTTGATTTGTATTTGTGTGTGAGTGCGTTTATGTTTGTAGGAGAACAAAAACCAAAAAAACACATTATTACGTGAATTTCATTTAACGTGACCACCAATACAAAACATTTTCCTTAAATGGCGATATCCACGCATCAACGGCCTTCAAAAAGTAAAATGTTTGCAGTGATGTATAAACTACAAAAACGCCACAAGAACTTACTTATTGTGAAGTGGGGATGAAAATGAAAGAAGAAGGTAAAATTTTTAAAAATAACATATTAAAGTCGGTACTTAATTTAGTTTTTTCTTTTACTCAAACATCACTTAGAAACCGTCACTATAGTAGACTAAACTAGTGCTTGTAATAGCTCGTGTGTATTTGGATACATTAATTTCATGTCGAATATGTATGCATGCATGTGCATGTAAAAGGATTATATATAAAGTACAAATACATGTACATATGTTAATGAGGATAACTCTTTTGCTACTTCACGTTATGCTGTAATAAAGTGATCGTTGATGGTTTGATTAGTAGCAGCATCATCCAAAATGACTGAAAGACACTTTGTCAGGAGTGTGTTTGATGAAGTGCAATTTATGTCAAATTTGTTTGTGTTACATACTTTGGCAAAGTAAATAAAATAGAATTTTAAAAATATGCATTCAGATTCCTGTTATTTTTCATGTAATGCTTTTTGCTAACTAAATACAAAAATTTAAAAGGATTAAAGAATTTAAATATAAATGCACAGTTTGAAAACAGATATTTTTTTTAAAGATTACAAAACAACTATCATATTTATGTACATATAAAAGCTCTCTAATTGATCTTTGTATAACTGCTACAATAATATTGTGTGTATGTGTATGTTAGTATGTAAGTATTCAAGCTAATGTTTTTCTTTATTTCAGAAAGTTCTTGAAGCAGGTTTATAGCAAATTTAATTTGAAATGATCAGAAACAACTTTTCGGCTCGGTCGGTGTACTTATCTCTACAAAAACTTTATCAAAATATATTCAAAAATACGTACTTTGATGGCTTCAGCCGCAAGGATGGACGATAGGCTGTGTTAGGTTGAAAGAAGGAGACCAAAAAGAAGAGCTTTAAGTCCCCCGCATTCATACACCTAAGCCAGTTTTCAGCTGTGCGCATACAGCAAAGGAAAAAAAATCTCAAAGAAGAGGTTCGCAAACATAAGGTGATGCGGACATTGGCATTTTATATTTCACACCCTGCAAGTAAACCTCTTTTCGTTAAACATCAAACGTTAAACACTGGGGTATTTCCTGTGCAAAAGTATGACAGTAACACAGAAAATGCTTCATCAGTTTGATGTCCTCCCTGCATGCTGTTTTCCGCACGCTGTTCTCTGCTACCCCGATCAGATGAAAGTGTGCTTGTAGTCTTGAGTGGCCCTTTATCACACTCATCCTTTTGCTTAGTTCAGGCTTCCTAAATTACAATATGTCCCTTGTCCCATCAACATTTGGGTCGCCCCAGATGAGTTCGTTATTCCTTCAACTGCCTCTTGTTGCACAACTATATGTTGACATTTTTCGCCCACTCTTTCAACTCGGCCTTTGCAGCAACGAACAGCTTCGGGTTCGCTAGGTTAACTACCCGCTGTTCTCTAGCCGTAGTTGTCAAGTTATTCGCCCGTTCATTGTCCACAACCCCCAGCTGACCACGACCACATAAATTGCGAGTAATCATTAATCATCCTTTTGAATTCCAACACCGTCCTAGGTTTGGTGTTCCCTGCGTGTGCCCTAAGCCAGGGTAAGCATTTCGTGATTCGTGGACCACTCTTAAGGAACAGTGTTTTAGCCCGGGAGGCGGAAGTAGACCTCAGTCTCCAGTTTTTTTTAAGAAAGCTAAGTCTTGTTCTTTCCTTCGCCGTTGAGCCATCCGGGCATCTGCCCCAGGTTCCCATCCAACTAGAACAACCGATAAAGTATTAGGCCAGTGCAGTTAATATTTACCTTCAGTGCCTTCAAAATGAGCTGGTGCAGTCATAATCACCGTCAGTCTATTCCACCTCTATGCCTACGATAAGTAGGCTAAAAACTAAAGCCGCCTTCAAAGCCACCAACGCTCCATGGCTCTGAGCAGGAGAAGGTTAGGGTAATGGGTCGATGGATCTTGTAGAATGGATTTTATAGGCTCATGAAGTGGTTCTAAATCGATCGGTGTAATTGAAAAAGGGGTATTACAATATTATTTATGGGCGTTAGATACATCTGAGCAAGGTTTGTATGTGACCAAAGTGTTACACAGGGGAAAAAAGGGACAAAAAAATGTTGATTCAAAATTCTTTTTATGTGAGAACTTAAATTTTAGTCTGGTACTGACTGGACAAGTATTAATTACTTAGTTTTAAGATTTAAATACTTATTGTTAGTTCGCTTAAGCGAAGATTCAATAATAAAATATATGAAAAAAAAAATCGAAATACAGAATAGGGGCGGATAACGCCGTTTTAAAGAAGGTGATGTAAATTTATCGGTTTGTTTTAGGTTACAGGAGGTGGGACTCTGTCCAGGCACTGGACATTTTCGCACAAAGATATTGGATTACACAAGTAAAAGATGAAGAAATTAAAGTCACGATACTCAAAGGTTAGGTTAGGTTGAGTAAAATTAACTTAGGATAGGTAAGAATATGTTGCGCGAAGGGTTTTCACAAATTCCATACTGAGACTTGTGAGCACATTGTGAATCCTAATATGAAAGGAAAAAAAGGAGGGAAAGCAGTCATTGGAAAGTTAAAAAGAAGCTGTAAGCAAAAGGAAGGAGAAAAAAATTGGCGCCCAAATCATTCACAAGAACTAAACCCTGTTAAAAGCTGACTGTTAACAAGGCACCCCACACCTTCGATGAATCCCGTAATATCACTTTGCCTACAACCAGTCAAAGCTTTCTCCTATCTCTTTTGGTAAATCTGTAACATTTTGTGCCAGCTTCAGTTTGGTTGTCAATTGCCGAAGTTATACTACAGAAGGCAGCTGTCGGCTAACAGTTGCCAATTGTATTTAAACAATCGGCACATTAGACAGCAGCACATAAGGTAATCCACAGTCTTTATCTCCTCCTTATCTACGCACAACCTGCAGAACTTAGGGGTAATGCTATCCACTGAACTGGTCACATATGTATGTATATGGGCCTTGTCAGAGTCCCAATTGTGCACCTCAGATCACTTCTGATATCCCTGAGAAGCAGGTTAGTATCCAGCCCAGATTGCAGAAAGACCCCATATTTTTCGCAATGTTGTGTTAAACAATAAGGCACACTTCAGCTTTAACGAGTTTGTTCATAAACCTATTTGCATCATTTGGAGTTACACAAATCCACAAAAAATTCTACATATTAAATTACATTAAAAAAAGTTTACCGTTTGGGTGCAGTTAAAACGCTGGTGACAGACATACTAATTGATTCTTTTTATTTATTTTGTTTTTTTTTTTTTTGAAAATGAAACCGAAGCCCCTGCTAGGATCAATTGATTAATCATTTTGTTTTATTACATAAATGATATTGATCCAGCCAATGTGTGTTTTCAACAAGATTGCAGTTTTTACCATATGACCAACGTAACCATTAATTAATTGGCCTCCTAGGCCGTGCAGTTGGTACCTCTCTAATTCGCGGTAACTTGGTTTTAAAAATAAGTCAGTCAGTCAATCTCCAAGTCGTGCGATTTAACTAACACCTCCTGATTACATCCCAGCAAAAACTTTCATTGCTTTGGATTGAGTTAAAATTCAAAAAAAAATCTTACTGTTTAACATATCAACCTATTATTTTAATATGGCGATGACTTTGAAGGCAAGATCGTACCATTCTCGCTTACAAAGAGCGAGTTAAATAAGTACTTACCAAGCTCGCTTACAAAGAGGGACTTACATAAGCTATTACTTTACTGACATTAAAATAACTTTTTCCCGGCAACCCCAGTTACTCATTGTTGCATTTAAAGTTCTTTTCTTTAATGTTTAAGTTAACACTGGCTTTAGAATAAGTGAAGAAATTGTCAAACTGAAACTATCTGCTTAAATTTTAGACAAGAAATAACTCATTATATAAAAACTGCTAAGTAACACAGACGATATGTAATAGTAGTTGAAAAGTTAGAAATTCGTAATGCCTCCAAGTTTTTGCTGGGTATATTTTCTTTGTAAATAGGTGAAAGAATTGACTTACTTTGATAAGCCAGCTACATTTGGAGCCTTTATTGGCTACATTGATTGCATTATTACTTGTTCGTATTATTTTTTTTAATTTCAAATTCTATTGGGTTAAAACCCCCCTTTTAGTTTTTTCCCTTATCCATTCATAAGCCAACAAAATTGAAGATTTCTAAACTTAAATTTAAAATAGCCTTTTATTACTCTTTGCAAAAATAAATAAGGAAAAATCCTTAACTTTATATCTTAAGAATCGAAAACTATGGGAAAGACCCCTATAACTTTAAAATTAATTTAGATCAACTTTACTAAAGTATACATTTTCTAAATTTAGGGAGGCAATATAAAATGAATTATTTATAATAAATTTTTTCGTTGGAGTTTTAATCAAAATCATACTTTTTCTACTACATGTACATGTAATAATTTATTTTCTCTACATATCACTGCACAATGAATTTCACTTTCAATTTAACGAACGCCAAAACCAGAAAAAACCTCAAAATTTCTTTTTTGATTATCAACCAGCAAAACACTTTCACATGCATCACAATATATTCAAGATAAAAATCCATATATATGTAAAAATATATATTTTGCTTTTTAACCATACTTGAGTTATACTACCAACACCAAAGTGCTCGTAGAAGGCAGTGAAATGCACAAGCACTTATGTGTCTGTATATAAAAGTTTGTATTACATTTTGTATTTTGTCTACTTACCGCTACAGAATTTTTCATATCAGCAATTGCTGATGCAAATTCAGAAAAATGCAATTCTGGGCAATAAATAATTGGAGCCAACAAATCTCCAGATTTACGTCCAGCTTCCAATGACTTGACTTCCCATTCTTCGGAATTAGTCAATATGGCACCGTGATATTTGCCAGTAGGAATACCCTGAAAAAAGAGAAAAAAAAACAAGCCAAAATAAAGTCAAAGTCAAATATTGAATGAAGAGTGAAAAAGTCAATTTAATGCCACATACATACATACGAGCAACATAAACACACACACATTAATGTATGTGCTTCTGCACTGGGGAAATACAGGACAAAGAGCACCGTGCAAAGTAAAAAAAATAATCATGAATTATATGAATGTCATAATGATGAACCTAGAGTGAGGAGTTTTTTTGCAAGAAAGTGAGGGTCGTTGCATGGAGCAATTGTGTGAAACCAACTTTAATGCTTCAAAGCTAAATGATGGCATTAACATTGGGGTCGTAAAGCAAAATATAAACCAGAACGCACTACAACAATGGCAAACGTTGTTTTGCAGTCAACAAAGCAAGACAATATAAACAAAAACCAATAGGGAACTTCGCAGCCTGAATTGGAACACGTAAGAACGCTATATTCGGTTGTGCCAAATCTTATATACCCTTCACATTGGTCTTTTAATATACCCACAAATTCTTAAAATTTCTTTGCCTTATTAACGTCCCTATCTTCAGAGTATCCGTGCCAAGTTTTGTGGCTAGAGTGACTAAATTCACTGAGATATATAGGGATATATGCACGAATTTTGTCCTAAAAAAAGGGTTATATTGGGTTTTTGCTTATATCTCGGTCAATAGTGAACCGATTTTGCTGATTTTAAACAGCAATAGTTCCGGAGATATTTCCAATAGTTGGACAACAATAACTGGACCGTATTGTTTTATTTGAATCCGGAAACTTTATTTCAACAAACGAACATACATATATCGACTTCCGTATCTATGGGGAACCAGAATATATATACTTTGTGGGGTCGCAAATGGATAAAAAAGAAATTACAAACGGAATCACAAAATAAACGCAAAAGCAATGCTGTGTCCCCAATGAATTCAATAAATTTATGTTTTTATTTTGTATTTGCTTCTACAATAAGTATGAAGTTCTTCTTTCATAACTAAAATATTAATTTTAGTTGAAAAAAATGTGTCTTAAATCCTTAAAGGCGTTTTAAAATTAATAAATAAGTAAAATTAAAACGAATCAATTGGTACCGATTATAAACGATTATTGATGTTCGAGTAATTAAAAGGGTTAATCAGATTTTCATTGACTTCGTGGTATACCAAACAATGACATTTTTATTTAAACATGATTTCGGGCATTTAGCTACTACGGCTGTTCTTGACGAAGCGCATTTTAGACGTTAAATTTTGGTTCACTTTTTCTGCCTTGCTGGGCGTATTTTACAAATAACACAAACAAATTGACCTCTAAGAGAGCAATTGCTTCTAATTTATCAGCATAAACCTGCGGCTTTTTATGAGGCAGCAAAAAATTATCAAAGGTTGTAAAATCCCACGACTTTGAAGGCTTACTGACAGGTTCGGTTCTCGAAATCATTTTCCAAACTTTGATTTCTATAATTCGATCGGTCGACGTATGGTACTTAGAATCATCTGTTGAAACCACATCAAGGTCACGCCCGGTTATATGATACCCTTCACAATAACATATTTATAACATGTACACAAATATGAAAAACAAGTGTGTAGGCTTGAGGGGACTTTTGCGACTGGGGCAAACATGGATTTTGGGTAAAAATCATTTATACTTCAAAAAGTTTTATGCATGTGTTACTGCTAAGGATAACGGTAGGGATTTTTAAGAATCCCGGGCTTCTTGGGATTTAGGGCTTTTTTTCGGGAACCCGGGATTATATGTAGTTTCGGGATTAAATGTTTTTAGTTAAAACTCTTAACTACCTTTGATTATCTTAATGATGCTGCATTTATCTTTAATATTATTCTATCATAAGAGTATTTGCTTATTTTTAGTTTTCGCATCAAAAACTCATGCAAATCTAAAAATCTTATTTTATTTAAAGTTGCTAAAGAAAAGAGCAAGAAATAAATGTCTTAAATTTTGAGTTTCCAGCTACACTCTGTGAACCAAAATAACCTTTGAAAGTTTTGTTAATGTTGGTTTTTTAAATTCTTCTATCGTAATTGTGAATGTCAATAATTTAAGTAAATTTGACACAGAAACTGAGGTATTTCTATGTTAATATAATTGAATAATTTTAAAAGTATGTTAGCAAGTCTTATTGAAATTTTTTGTATTTTTCTAGATATGTTAAATATTTAAAATTGAATTACTTAATTTAAAATAACAAGCTCAAACAAACCAAAAATTAAACAAGTAAGAGCGCTATACTTAGCTGTACCGAATCTTATATACCCTTTACAACGGGTAGGAGTTTTACCCTGTTTTTGAACACTTTGTATGGCAACTCTGTTAGGGGCTGGGTATAGGTGGTAAGTATGTTCCACAAAAATGTTTGGGAGGAAAAATTAACTGGGGTAAGCCTTGCATTTGACCTTTGCAGGAACACGCTGGAAACTGTAGAAGCGATTTAAAAAAATGAAACTTTGTATGGGAACCCTGTTAGGGGGCGAAAATAGGGTGTAAGTATGTTTTACAGAAATGTTCGGTCTTGCATTGCGCCCGTATAGGGGCACCTCCGGGCCAGTTGTAGAGGTTTTTATGTAAAAGTTTTAGATAAATTAACAGAGGAAAACTTGGTTTTTGGCTTATGTCTCGGTCAGTTATCATGCGATTTTGCTGGATTACAATAGCGATTTTTTCGCGGATATTTATGATAGTTCGATACTACCTACGGGTCTATGCGACATTGGATTGTTTAAAAAAATTTATTTTAATCATGACACAAACAGACGGGCAGACGGACAGATAGCCATCACTAAATCGATTTCCTTATCTATAAGGACCAAGAAAATATATATTTTATTTTTTTTACAATTTTTGATAAATACTTAATAATCTAGTTTTGCTTTAATTTAACAAATTGTTTGAGAGAAAAATATTTAATACGAATTGTTGTTTTTTATTTTGGCTTAAGTTCATTATATAATTTCTTTTATTAGAAGAAATCACTATTTTTCCGTTAATTTTTACAGAAACTTTTATTTGAAAAAAAAAACAGATTTTTTCTACCGATACTACCCGAGTAGAATGCATTTGGTGACGTTTACAACCAAGGGACACTACTACCGTTCAAAGAGTACTGATGATGAAATTGCGTAGCTGCTTTCGAAAATGCATTATTTTTAATTTTTAGTTGTTAAAACATGCTCCCAAAGGTGCTAGACAAAACTATGAAGGGTACTTTGTCAAAAGACTATCTAAGGATTCTGTTTTTAAAGCTTCCCAAAAGAGTCAGTACCTATACTAGACAGTCTACCAGCCATACCATATGAGTTAAATGGCAGAAGTTCCGTCTAACTGTTGACAAAGATACAAATATTTTAGAAAATATTTATGCCTTTTAAAATTCTTTCTACTTTACAAAACTCTAAAAATCATAAACTAGTTACCTAATTTTATTTAACAGCCAAATAATACTAAACATTTAATATTGGTGATATTTACAAAAAAACTGTATAAAGCCCAGGCACCCAAAACACCAATGCACCCAAAACCCCATGCACCCAGAACCCCATGCAACAAGCAAAGTATTAATCAAACATGAAAACATATTTTACAATAATTTTCTGAATGTATTCATGTAAATCGATTGCCTGCAAAAAATGGCAAAATGCGGAAAATTTGTTAAATAGCGATAAATTATTACAAATATATTGAATCATTGAACTATTAAATGGTTTAAAAATTGCAACAAAAAAATACACACAGATTCAATAAAAAAAAAACCAGCGTGAAAATGCTTTCGTTGGGAAAAAAGTACAGATAGAAGTAAAAATAAGGCAGTTAAGCGATTGGAAACTTTGCACTAGGAAGCAAGAGTTTTTTTATTATCTGCCTATGTTTGTATGTATGTACATATTTACACATATATTTTCGAAATGTTAATTTTTTGGTTTACAAAATTTTATTTGCGTATCTGGAATAAGTAGTTGAATGTAAAGGAAACATATTTTTGCATGCAGTAATATTGTAAATGCAAAAATATTGTTCTGCCAGGCCACAACAATTTTATGAGTTCAAAACTATAAAAAAACTTTTTAAAGAAGATTGTCCTAGATGGGAGAAAAAATCAGCATATGTGTAGAAAATAAATGCTTAGCATACATTTATTATTTTTGGTTTTTTTATTGTTGTCTCAAGTGAACATTGAATTAAAATTACCAGCAAACATATTTCAGGACACGCAAAGTAAATATAGAAAGCTAACCAAAAATAAAATTTTAGAGGAGAAAAACTATGTTCCTTTTTGTAAATAAAAGCATAGTTTTTGATCGCAGAAATTTTAAACTTTGTTAAAGCTATATTTACACTACCTGAGTTATCATCTGAGTTTCACAGCTAAGTCTCATTTGTAAAGTGTAATAACATGTCTATTTTAATGTGTTAAAAAATTTGTCTAATGTCAGTTGAAAAAAGAACATGTTCTATTTTAAAATTATTTAACGTCTGAGTTTTAAATGATTAAAAAATCAAATTGTTTTTTTGACAATCATAAAAATTTAAAATTATTTTTTTGAGACTCAACCCAGATGAGAACTTAGGTGATGTAAATATAGCTTAAGACTTTTATGAATACAATTCCAGCAAAATCGCTGGAATTTAATAGCGACTAAAATTTTTACATATAAAACTCTATAACTGCCACAGAGTTGCCTCGTACAATGTGCAATGTAGGACCGATCCTTAATAATTTTTCCCCACAAAAAATTTTTTGGAACATATTTACACCCTATCTCCACTCCCTAGCAGGGTTGCCACACAAAGTTTCATTTTTTTAAATTTTGTTTAAATGGTCTCAGCTTCTAGGGTTCTCCTTCAAAGGTAAAATGTAAAGCCGTCCGCGATTATTATGTCCACCCAAACCATTTTGTGGAACAGACTTACCCTCTTTATCCAGTACCTAACACGGTTGCCATAGCAAATAAAAAAAAATTTGGAATCGCCCTTAGAGGAATAAATTGTATCACAGACCTTCACTAATTTTCCTTCAAACATATTCTCCTATCTATATCACCTAAGAGGGCTGCCATACAAAATATTAAAAATTTAGAGTAAAAGTTCCAACACAATTTGAAAAACATTTGTGTAAAAATCCCTACAGCTGCCCCAATCACACAACTTCCTCAGAATCGGCCTTAGAGAAATAAATTGTAGCACTGACCCCCATTATTTTCCCCTCCCAAACATATTACTAGAACATATTTACCCTCTATCTCCAGGCCCTAAGAGGGTTGCCATACAAAATTTAAAAAAAATAAAGTAAAAAACCCTACACCTTCCCTGGAGTCACCCCTTTAAGAATAAAATGTATAGCAGACCCCAATTATTTTCCTTCCCAAACATTTTTCTAGAACATACTTAGCCCCTATCTCTATCACCTAAGGGAGCTGCCATACAAAATATTAAAAAATTTTAGTAAAAGTTCCTATAAAATTTTTTTTTGATTTGGTGTCTTGACCCTTACTAAGACTGCAAATTAAGTTGTGCAACATTTTAATGCAATGAAAAAATTTTAAATACAATTATAAAGACTATCTCCGCAAAAGATATTTGTATATAGGTTTAATATCAAAAGATATAAGATACCACATTGTTTTTATAAGATGTAGGGTCGGCTCCAGCAGAGCGGACCAGGTAAAGCTAGTAATTACATATAATTAGATTTTCGTTACGGCTCTTCTTAGAAAAACTGGGTAAATTAATCTAATATAAGTATGAAAAAATAAAATTTGTGATCTGTTCCACTGTGCTTACAAATTACTGCAGACGAAAAATTCATTTTCCTTCTTCTATTTTTAGGTATTTGTGGAAATATTTTGGTGAATTATTTTTAATTTTACTCTCCCGTTTTTTTTTTAAATAATTTTTATCGTCTTTAATTCCTAAGATTTTCAAGAATAAAATACTATAATGTCTGCTGGTACTTGAACACGATCTAAAACCCAAGCAACTTTACATTTTATGTACGTTTTGTGTATGTGCTTGTGCATTCAATTGTAAGAATGTGGGCACGTGTTAGTAGAGTATGGTGTATGTGTGTGTGTGTGTGTGTGTGTGTGTGTATGTGAAATACCGAAAATGGCAAAATAATGGCCAAGTTCTATAAATACCGATTCGTATAAAACATTTGAAAAATATATATGCATGTATGTATGTTTTGGAATGCATAGATGTGGCAACATTTGTGCAATTGTTTATGCACACTTTATGCAAGTTTACAAGTGTTCATACATACAAACAAATTCCTTTGTACACACTCTGTGTGGACATGTATGATACGTGTTTGAATTTTTGTTGTTATCTGTGGATTTTATATTCTCGTTATTTTTCTTTCTATTACAACTGCATTTTTCCGACTAAATCCGCCTTATATCCTTATTACTTAGTAGAGTCTAGTTTAGTTTGTAAAAGTATTAGTTAGTTCACGGATATAGTAGTGGCTGTGTACAATATATCTATTTTTATCTATCGCCTTATTATATGCCCTGTCTATTTGTATACTTGTTTATCGATATGTCCGTATATTAGACCACCATGTCTGCCTTGATATCGTCATGACTATCAGAAAACGTTTTTTCTAGAAAGCATAAGGATAAAATGCAATTTAAACGCATTTAAACGCAAACTAACCAGTTTAAGATAATACTCCTCTCATCTTTACAATATTTTTATCTATTGTTTTTGTAAAGCTTAAGTTTTGGACTGTGCTTTTCAATCTTTTTTCCTTTTCCTTATTTTTTTATTTTCTAGGTGATGTTAACATTTTAATAGAATTTAAAATGTCGACTTTATTCTATGCGTTTTTAAACGTTCATTTATTTTATGGCTCCGTTTTGTTCTTAAATGGAGAATGTTCGGCAATTTTTTAATTTTTTTTTAAATAAAAGTAAAATAATTTTTTAAAATATTAAATATTTACTACTTCTTATTTTACCTGTTTTAATTTTAATCGTATTTTTAATTTGTTTTACTTATCTAGTGATTCCAAAGAAAATAAGGGAAAGATGTGTAGTTATATTACGTTGAAGGCATATTCAAACGTTTAATTTTTGAAATCAAATTGTTGCCACTTTAAAATTAAGCCATTAAGTTTTTTATCAATGGAAAAACTCTGAAATACAAATAGAAAATTTCCCAATAAGTTTAACTAAAAAAATTTAAAAAAATTTGTAAATTTAAACTAGATTTTTTTTAACATTATTAAGAAAATTAACAAATTGAATAAGAAATTTCTAAAAGCAATAAAACATTTTTAAAATTGAGTTAGAACTTTTTAAAATACAATTAAATATTTTGTAAATATAAGAGTCTGTTGTGTCTATTGTGGAATTGTACAATTTGCTTTATTAACAAACTGGTTGAGGAAAAAGTTATCCTTCTTCCAAGTGCTTAGTTTTAGTCTCCAATCCGTAAGGAAACAAACCAGCGTGATCTTTTAGGGGAACAGACTGGGATTTGGGCTTTAAACAAATCGAAGAACTTGTATATTTTTGTCACACAGTTTATTATACCCTTCACATAAGTGATAGGGGTATATATAAGTTTGTGATTTAATTTGTAATTTCTTTATTGTCCATTTGCAACCCCATAAAGTATATATATTCTGGATCCTTATAAATAGGGAAGTAGATTTAGCCATGTCTGTCTATCCGTCTGTCCGTGTTATGGTTGAAGTCAACCTTTTGAAGCCCCCCGATGTTGCATAGACTTGTAAGTGGTATCAAACAGTCAGAGATATCTGCAAAAAAATTGGTATTGAAATTCAGAAAAATCGCCCGAAAGCTGAGCGAGATAACAGCCAAAAACCAAGGGGCCCCGCGGTCCTCCTATTTTTTATTCCATTGCCATACAAAATTTAAAAAAAATAGGGTAAAAACCCCTACAACTTCTCTGGAGTCTCCTCTAGATGAATACAATTTATCACAAACCCCCATTAGCTTTTCCTTCCAAACGTATTCTTAGAGTATACTTGCTCCCTATCTCCACGCCTTAACAGGGTTGCCACACAAAATTTAAAGAGTTTGTAGTAAAGGTCCATACAAAACTTGAAAAAAATTAGGGTAAAACCCCCTGCATCTGCCCTAATCACCCTAAGAGGGTTCAAATATGACACCGACCCCTATTTAAAAATTTGAAATTTTTTCACAAATAAAAAAACAGGGTGAAAATAAATAAGAGGCATGAATTTGTCTCGTCAAGACGTACAATTTTAAATAAAAAACTTATGACCAGATAATAATGGTTCTACCTTTTCAGAAATAAACAAAAAGAAGGGTGTGAGCAAGCAATAAGACAACATTTCTGACAGAGAAAAAAATGACAAAGTCGGATAAAATAAAAAAAAAAAATAAAATCTTTAACTTTCGAAGAACAATTGAAATAAATTTAAAAATTGTGTGTGAAATATACAAAGATAAAAGGTAAAAGGCCTTCAGGGGCCAAATCGTCGCATTCGATTCGAATCGAAATTCAAAATATCTTATTAGAATTCCTATATTAAAAGCACAGACAACTCGATCAATCGAGTTAAATTTCATTTCATTTCAATTTCGTTTGTGTCGGATCTCTGTTAGAAAAGTCGGCAACAAATGTCCTATTCTGCTCATTTAATGTGTTTTGCGTTTTGACATTGGTGCAGCAAAACAATAACACAAATGTGAACCGATTTTTTACACAATAATTTAAAAATCTAATTGAGATTTGTTTCTCTTTTAAGAGGGGCGCAGAAAGTATGTATGTGTGTTCTTTTTCAGTTCTATTGCAGATAAATGACAATTTAAATGAAATTAAATGTTAGAGGTCAATGAAAAAAAAGTTGGCGAGCTCTGGCTAATTTCCTGAGGTCAACTTTACCAGTCAACTGCGACTCTACTTAAAATGAAAAAAAAAACTATTTAAATGAGAAATTATATGTTTGCATGTATGTATATTGTTTAACAAATTTCCTTTTTGTCTTTTATGTTTTGATTTTCAAAAGGACAATTAAAGTTTAATTAGTTTTCAATTAGTTTTTATATCATTTGCTTATGTGCTCAAGAATATTCTTGGATTTTTAATTGCTAATAAAATTAAATAATGATGAATTCAAGGGGATTTATTTACACACACACACAAACAAACTTGTAAATATTTGTAAATAAATGTAATGTTGCACATTAAAGGACCTCCTCCTACTTAGAATCAAGTTTAAAGTCAAATAAATTAACGTAATTATATTTTTATTGTTTAATTTAAAAGGGGAAAAATCCTCAGGCTAAGTAAGAGAATGACTTAGTTTGATAGTTTGAAAGATGATATCCAATAGTGTGAGAGACATTTGAAAAAATTACATGCTACCATACAACTTAAATACTTTTATATATATAAAAACGCTAAAATGAAAAAAAATGATTATATTTTAGAAATTGTATCTAAAAAGCGAACACGATTAACTGTGACAATTAAGACGGAGAGGACTAGAACGGAGGTTGTTAATGGTATCCCCGTGTTATAAAACTCGTGAACTAAGATATTACCTCATCTGTGAAAAATATGGTTAATTGCTATTAATACCCCCAATACACTTTAATGTTTCCTACTCAATATTTTATGAAATTTTTAATAAATGAAATTGTTTCTTCAAGTTGGGCTTATGCGAGCCAATTGAAAATTGAAGGCTGATTATTATTTTCTAGGCGGTCCCTATAAATTTTCCGTTTTTGTTTAAATAAGCAGATGTGTTGTGAAATCAAAATTTCTAAATCAGTAAATGTAGTAATATTCTGAGGCAAAAGTTGAGGAATGTTAAACAAGTAAAGGACGTCCTTTGGGAACCGTGTTTTTAAGTCTTGTAAAACAGATTCAAAAAGAGGTATGTAGCCCTGGATGCAGTAGTATACTTCAACATATTTAAAATTATTTTTTCTTTTATATCTAGGCTTTTTAACTAAAATTCCCATATCAACGAAAATATCTTTTGCCTTTTTCAAATTGTGTTTGGGCTTCATTCCTTTTAGTCTCAAGCAACATTATCAGGGTTTATATAAGAGCTGATATTTTTTGTAAATCTGTATCCTACTTTTGTAGAATTGCACTGAGCGGCTCTGTTATTGTTGTTGCTTTTAATTTATTCTCCGCAAAAAGGACAATCGATTATGACTCAAAAACCAAAAAAATCAAAACAAGAATAAAAAGTGCCACAGAATGGAATTTTCATTTAATGTTTTGGAAGAACAATTTCGTGTGTGTAGATTCCTTTGCTTGCTTCATGTGCTGTTAACAAGAAAATGTTGTAGTATGAGTGCGAAAACTCAAATTCAAAATCTTAATTCATTGGGTTTTCTTGTTGTTCTTAGTTTGTTTATATTGCGTAAAATTGTGTTTGTATATGTGTGTGCATGCATAATTGAATGTGTTTGTTTGTAATTCAGTGACTTTTAGGTCACAAGGTTTATTGTGACTGTAACTTGAAAAAAGTAAGCTGCAAAAATACATACACACGCACACACACACACGTTTGCATAAACATGTACAGGAGATTTAAGATTTGTAAATCGATAGATGGTTAGTTGTTGTATGTGCAGTTGTGCATATTAATTGAACTGGCTTCAGCCGAATTTTTTCTGTTTCTATTTATTGATTTTTTTTTGTTTTTTTTTTAAACTGTAAAAGAGAATGATTATTTTTTTAATACTTTTTTAGCTTTAATTGAAATAAAAATACAGAGGTTTTTATTTTTTGTGTTTGTTAGGAATGCCTAATTAATATAAAGAGTTAACTATAAACAAAAAAAAAATTAAAAACAAAATAAAAATATTTTAGTGAAGCACTATGACATATTATTAAGTGACTTACTTTAGTTTGATCTGGGCAATTCCATTCCACTTTATTCAAGTTTTTGCTTATAACACAGACATTTCAAATTTTTAATTTAAAAAATTACTATGATTTCAAAGATTGAAAAGAAGAAGATTTCTGCTCATAATAGCCACTAAAAACTGTGGCGGACGTGACTTTACGAGTTTAAATATTAAAGAATTTAGACCTTAAGGTCGTGTTGAATAATATATTCTTAAGAATTGACATAAACTTTTAAATTACATGGTGACCTTAAGTGTTTTTAATCGTATTTGATAATTTATTTTTACAAAAACAACTTTTTCAAATTTAAAACTCTTCTAGAAAATGTGAGATGTGCTATGTCATTTTAATCAAAACGTAAACAAAGAACACGAAATTTTTCCATATGGTTTATTCCACGTAACCTAAGCAAATTGATAAAAACTCAATTTTTTTCTTTATAAAAAAATCTATGAATTTACGCCTAAAAGAAAACAAAAATCATAGAAATGTTAATAAACTGGTTCATATTTTATTTTTAATAATTTTTCAAGAGCTTTAAATGATCACACAAAATAATCGGCTCGTATGTCACACTCGTCACATTTTATAAAAGGGTTTTCTTTAAACAAAAATTGTTGTTAGTATAAATATTGAATCAAATACCAATAAAAACACTTCAAGCAACCGTTTTTATTAATAGTTTAAACAACTCGATTTTAAAGTCAAAACTCTTTGAAATTCCTATTTGTAAAGCCAAACCTGTCTCAGTGTTAAAGTGATCATTGTGCTTAGAAATTATGTTCTTGCAGCGTCTTCTTACTTTTACTCGCTTAAAAGCAAAGCACCCTTGGAAATCATAACCTTTTTTTAAAACCAAGATTTTGAATTGTTTAAGTTATAAGCAGATAAGTGATGGGTCACACCCATCCCAATGGAATTGTTCATATATTTTTTTACACTCTTGTAAAATAAAAATTAAAATAGAGTATCCACCACTCCATTCCATTATGGATAGGGAAGTCAAAATAGTCATGTCTGTCTGCCCATCTTCTTGTATGTGTGTCTATTGAAATCAAGTTTCCGAACTCAAATAAAGTCGCATTTAGAAATATCCCTGAGTCAATCGCTACTTAAAATGAAAAATTTTTATTAAATTTTTGCTACGCTATATCTCGGAAACTAAAAAATCTATCTGCGCTTTCCGTGGTAGTTGTCATCTTATGCCTTTTTGGCTGCAGCATTTGTGACAATTGGGCCGATATAGCCCTGCGAGCATAATTGCTATATTTCACTACGTTTATAATACACCCTATTAACACAGATTTTGCAAAGAGTTTTCTTTTAAAAACACTCAGCAGCTCCTCAGCAGCTTCCGCAAGTACTCATGTTTAAGAGCCATTACAAAGCACGAGTAGGGTAAGAGTGTTTTTAAATGTTAATGTGAAGTTGTTTTTCGATTCTGACATCATTATTTCTAATAATGGCGGAGCCAGGTTATATAAACTCAATTGCCGGCCGGAAGAGTAACAATGCCTTTCTGTCGTTGTGACGTTTTTCTGGCATTTGAAAGCATAAGTTTAGTTTTGCTGTCGTTCCCCAATAAATTTTGCCGATTCCATCCACCAGGAATCCCTAAGGAGAATTTCGGTCAATGAACTTCACATGTTCCCAATAAAGTTCAGTCCATGCTTTAGCTACTGCCTGTCGACCGCCAAATGCGTGTAACCTACCCACAAGCTATCATCAATCTCGAGGCCGAAGTGGACGAAGAACTTAAGTTTACGCTCGGTTTATTACGTGTTCGCCAAATACCGAACAATCGTCGACGAGCAATTACGTAAGAATCATTACTCCTAAAAATGTCTCCACAGAGATCCAATAAGCATCGCCCGCTCACTCGATCACTTCGAGATCGTGAATAACAAATCCGCATAAGCGGTAAATCCACCAGCCCAAGCCCCCTCAGCACCGTTTATTACTAACTGAAATAATCGTTTTTAAAAATATTTATTCGCCACCAGACACCCCGTATTTAAAGAGAGTAATTAATTCAACTTGAAAAAAATCAAAATTTAAATTAAAACAACAAAAACCCATTTTAAAATTTTAAAAATTTTTTGTTAGTTGAAAGGTTAATATCTAACCTTTGTTCAATGCATTTAAACAGCCTTTTAATTTTTCAGACATTTTTGTAATACGTATGAATTGAGTAAACAATGGCATAATATTTCCAAAAAATTTTATTTAATTTTATTTTATTTCCAACAATTGTTTAGTAACAAAACAAAAGTTAAAAGGAATCTTACACACAAAAATTTCCAGATGCTTAAGAGCCTTTCAGATTTGCAAATTTACTGAAACGGATAATAAGCACGATTTGTGAAAAGCGATTCAAGGTATTTGCTAATATTTTCTTTCAAATATGAAGACACAACAACAATGCCTTAAAAAACAACAACAACCACTTTAGCATTCATAAAAATAAGTTCAATTTTGTAAAGAAAGCAAAGCATGTAAAAGAACAAAAAAAAATTTAAGTGGAAAAACTCAATAGAAAAAGAATTGATGATGATGACGATTTGATTCATGTTTTTCAAAGCCATTTTGCAAAATTAAAATGCTTGAACAAACTTGAATTGTCGCGTTTTTAAACTGTTTTCCCCATTGTTGTTGCTTTTTTGTACTTCTCGTATTTAGCCTAAGGGGTGATTTTATTTATCTTACATAAGTATTTTGTCAAATTTGGAAAATGTACACATATCTATGTAAGTATGTATGTATGTGTATCGTTAGTTCAAAAATACGTACTACCTCAAATGATGGTGTGAATGGCAGGCACACAACCAAATCCACACGTTACCATAAACTTTTTCATGTTCCAAATGTGTAAAAGTTTTTTTATTTCACGTGTTTGTTATTATCTGTGAAAATGGGTGTTTGTGTGTTAAAAAGTTCGTGATTTTTCTTTGCATTCCACAGTGTTACGTTAAAATATGTAATTATCAAAACAAGCGAGTGATAGATATTTCTGATTTTATTTAAATATTTTAAAATTAGTTAATGATGTTTTAAATAGAAGTTAGTGCAGGAGTTTGTCATGTAAAAAAATAGCTTAAGGATCTATGTTACATTCTTTCGATCCATTCATTATCACTTTTTAAGTTCATTATATTGATATTTGCGTTGCAAAAATACAAAAAAATTAATCTGTTTTGATAACCTTACACAGAAAAAACTGCAAAAATATTTGTTCAAATAAACAGTTTTTTATTAAATCTTTATAATATTGTTATTATACCTTTCGCATAAGTTTGTAATTCCGTTTGTAATTTCTTGTTAATTTATAGGGTTTGTTGTTGGTTAAATCCTAAATAATATTTTGAAAAGTGTTGTTTAACAACAAGGTTTTGTTTTTGGTAGCCCCTTAATACATTTAGTAATAACCAATGGTTATTCAAATGTAAGGGGAAAAAGAAAATCAAAAGAAGCGAATAGCGAATATTTGTTTGTTGGATTTTTAAAAAAACTTGAACGTTTTAGTTGCTTATAGTAATGCTCATTTTGTTTAATGAGGTTATTATATAAAGACAAAAAATATTTATGAGTTTTTTAAGAATTTGGGTTGAAGTCTACTGATGATTTGGTGTAAGAACCAATGAAATGCATATGGACAAACTTAACCAACAACAAACCCTATAAATTATAAAAAAAAATATTATTGGAAAAATATAGCTTTTAATTTTTCGTTTATTTTGTTTGACATGAAAATAAGATAATAATAAATTTATTAAGGATGTTAAAAATATTGTCTGAAAAAATTTATAATTTAATTTATAAACTGTTTGTAAATAAGACTTTGTGAAGTTTTTTCAGCGCAACTAAATAAGTATTTCGATTTCCAAAACATTGTCCATGGAAAATCTCATACAGTTATGCGTTACTAGTTATGATCTTAGTCCCCTTGCTGTTATTTAAATTTTTTGTTCCAAATCGGCTTGTCGTTTTCACATTTCCAGAAAAAAATACAAATCATTTTCAATTAAAAAATTTGTAGATTTAATTAAAATAATATTTAGATTAAAACCTTTAAAAAATGTTCTTTTTTTTCAATAAAATTTTAAACTAAAGACGGTAAATTTTTTCAATAAATGTGTAAATTAGAAAAAAAAATAAAATGTGTTCCTTATGATAACTTTTGTGGGAACATGTACCGGAATATCGTTCTTAAAATGAGTAAACTTACATTTATGCTTGTTTTCCGGTCTTTAGTTTACCTAATTTCAAAAATTTAGTGTCAGCAGATGGTCAGGTAGACTTTCATATTTACATGCATATTAGAAAAAAATGATTTGTGCTGAAATTAAAAAGAGAATGTCAGAATGTTTTAAACGGAACATTAGAAAACAAAAGAAATGGTTTTGTGTGGAACATTTTGATATCAGCCTAGCATTAAATTTATGATATTGAAATATTTTTTAAAAATTTTTTTACGGAACAAAGTACTGTGCATCGCCCTAAGGGCCTAATAAAACTTTTAGGCCTTTTAATATACCCTTCACATAAAGTTAAGGGCATATATAAGTTCGTTATTCCGTTTATAATTTTTATAATCTTCACTTTAGACCACATAAAGTATATATGTTCTGGATCCTAATAGATTGGGATGTCGATATAGCCATGTCCATCTGTGCGTCTGTTGAAATCTAGTTTCCCGACAATATTAAACAATCAGAAGTATCCCTGAGACAATCGCTATTTAAAATCAATAAAATTGGTTTACCAAAATATAATAGAAAACCCTAAATAGTCCATTTTTTAAGACGAAGTCCGTGAATATAGCCCTATATATCTCACAAAATTTAGTCACTCTTGCCACAAAGCTTGGAACGGATACTTTAAAGATAGGGTGCTAAATAGGGGAAAAATTTTTTTCAGATAGGATAAGGGGAGGTGGTATTTCCCTACAATGGCACAAATTTTGTGAAATATTCAAGGTGCTATATCTTAGAAATTATATTAGCTATTGACTTCAAAATTTTTTTTTTGTAAAAGCAGGGGAAGGGGCAGCCCCATAGAAATGAATCACATTTATGAAATTTTCGACACACTATGTCTCGGAAGCTAAAACAGCTATCGAGTTCAAATGTTTTACAAAAACTAATTGGACAATAAGACCTACATGTGGGAGAAACATTTTTTTTGGTAGAAGTAGGGGAAAGGGTAGCCCCTATATAATTGAACAATATTTATGAAATTTTCGACACGCTTTGTCTCGGAAACTAAAACAGCTATCGACTTAAAATGTTTTACAAAAAGTAGTTGTATAATAAGATCTACATGTGGGAGAAATTTTTTTTGGTAGAAGTAAAAGAAGGGGTAGCCCCATATAAATGAAAAATTTTTGGAAATTTCCGATGCGCTACAAAAAATAATAGGACAATAAGACTTACATTTTGGAAAAAAAAATCATTTAGATAAAAGCAGTGGAAGGGGAACCCCCCATACATATTAACAAATTTTTTAAACTTTTAGATAAGCCATATCTGGGAAATGTTCTCTACAAAGTAATGATATAATATTTCTTACATTTTGGAAAAAAATAGTTGCATAGGAGCAGTAGAAGGGGAACCCCCCATACAAATAAGCAACTTTTATGTCAAAAATTGTTTAAACTCTCGACCTCAAACCTTCTACATGGTATTTCTATTATACATACAAACGTTAAAATATTGTAAAGTTTTCTAATTCAAAAGCTAGGATTGCTATGGACTTTAAACCCGGCAGAAAATATTTTCATTATAATATTTTCAGTACGAAATAACTCGGCTAGATCAGATGGGCTGAGTATATAGAAGGACAAATGTAAAGGGTGTATAAGATTTGCCTTAGTCGAATATTGCGCTCTTACTTGTTATTTTTCAAAAATTATAAAAATAGTTCTTCACAAAGATTGTTTTGCTTGAACAGCAAGTAGATGGCACCTTAAGCATATAAAGCTTCATAAGTATGAAAAAATATGAAAATTTGCTTAAAACCTTATCACAAAAGTAAAATCTTTATTTAATTTAAATAAATTTTTTGAATTAAATGAAAACATTTGCAGATAGATGTACATGTACTTAGAATAACATTATCTCATTCAATAAAAAGAATATATTTTACCTCTCAGTTCTCGTTCAACAATTTTATGTACAAAATTTCTATTAGCATTAAATAATCTGAATATCAAGATTTGTATTTAAGCTTGAAATAAAAATCAAAAACGTGAGATATAAACTAAGTAAATGTTTGCCATTACGGAAAAAGTTAAGATTTTTAGGCCCATAAGGAATTATTTTTTTTTTGACAATAAAAGTTTTTTTATGTTTTTAACTTTTTGTTGTGATGATGTTACTATTATAGTAACAAGCCAAAAGAGCAAACAAGATTATTAGAATTTATTACATGCTTAAAAAGGATGCGCTTCAATGTTTCTTACATGACATTGTGCGTGTGAATTATCAAGTATAAACGTGAGTGTGTGTGAGTTTAGGTTAACAAGTGAGTTTGTTTCTTAGTTTATCTTCATTCACATATTCAGTCGTTTTGATTGGATTTATGTTCTTTTCTTCCTATTAGAAAATGCCCCAACACTTAAAGACTCACATATGCATACATATCAAAGAAATATACCTTCAGGAAAAACTTCACATAATCATTCCAATGCAGAAAATGGGATAATAATAATAAAACTTATAACTCATTTCTAATTTTTTATGTCTATTTTTTGTTGTTGACTTACAGTGCATATACTTATGTGTTTGTAGGTTTGTGTGTGTGTATATAAATTTATGATATACCCTGAAGGAACCTTAGGAAAAGTTGTGATATCAAGACAGTCACCACTTTTGTTGACTATTTTGGTACTCTTTTTTTCAACACTGCCAACAACGCCTTTAAATTTTTATTTTAACTTCGATAAGAAGAAAAATAACTGTCAGCTGAAATTAACGCTTCAGTTCCCCGCCGAATCCAATAATGTTTCGATCATATAATATTTTTGTTTAATTGTTTATTAGAGCTGTGTAAGAGCTAGATCAGTTGAGCTATTCAGTAAACTGATTGATTTTTTGTATGCCTATGTTCATGTTTCTTTGAGTTAATTTTCTGTTTCGTTTATCTTCATTCTATTATAGTTTAATTTTTTCAAAATATTTTTTTTTGGTTTATTGCCAAAATTCACATATTTTGCACATTTTAAATAATTCAAATATAACACGGTTTTTTTCAGAAAACGCTTAAAAGAAAAATTTTATTGTTGAACTACTAAGCTAAAAGATCGACCTAGTTCAGTATGATGAGCTGAACTAAAAAAAGGGATCAGTTAAAAGCACTGTTTGACGCAACTCTATTGTTTATTTTTTTTTTTTTTCAATTGTGCTAAAAATGTGATTAAGATACACAATTTATGCTTATTTTTAATGACAGATATATCTGTGGTAAATGTCTAAAGCGAAAAAATATTTCTTGAGGTATAGCTAGTCAGTAGTACTGTATACTTAAAGAGCTAAAAGGTAACATTGAATTACTGTGTCCAATGCCTACATATGACTCCAAAATATCTACTTTTTCAATAGTACCAATATCAGTAGTGGATTTCCAATGATATGCAAATGTTAAGTGTTGATAGCAAAAAGCAATGCCAGAGGTATAGTTTGCCAGTAGTACTGATGACAACGTCATAGTGAAAATTCCTGCAGGGTACCTTTAAACTGCGTTTGTATGTCCATATATGTATATGATGGTGTTGGTATTTATGATGAGTGTGTTTACATTAGTCATAACACTTTTATTTTCATTTGTTATTTACACTTTTACGCGGCTGATTTAATGTTTATTGTAAGTAAATAATAAAAAAATTTATTTTATTTATGTTTTATTCTTTCTTCTTTTTTTTTATGTGCTGTTTGTTATTTTGTAGGCACATGTTTAAACTCTTTATTTATTTTCTTTTGCACATTTTAACAAATTGTATATAATTTTTGCTGCAATTTTATGATTTCATTGTATCTAATGAAATTCTTTTTTAAGATCAATTTTCACTTAACCTTTTTCTATAAATCGTGGGTAGATAATTGTTACAATTTCACTTTATATTTAAGCAGCTACTTTCTAAAAGCAAATAAGAAGAGTGAAGACATTCCCAAAAGTACTAGTTAAAAAACAAACCATACTTTCTGGTTTTCTAAATCACTGTGACTCACATAATTAGCACTGTAGTGTTGGTAGTTTATATTTTCTGTTTAACTCAAAGTTAATTGCAAATTGAATTCGGGATTTTTTTCTTGTATTAAGTTTAATACCTAGCTATCTTATGTGAGTACTTACTACTTTAAATTCCGTGACAATAATTCATCTATTTTATATATACTTTCAAGTTTTCTTATCATTATGTATTTCGTCTTACTCTGCTGGCGAATATAATGCTAATCATATGTACGTACTGGGGCTTCTGGCTTCCTTAAGGTTGCGATTTGTATGATTCCGTATCTGAGAGGGGACTACGGCATATGCTATTTTAATTGAAATCTTTTGACACCTTATCAAAATAAAACTTCAGATATTTTTAACTTCGAATATACAAACGGGGAATACTCGCACACAAAAAATAAACCAACTTAAATCAAGCCGTAGCGGTGTCATAATTACGGTCAGTACGTTTTTTCTAAAACCAAGTACCAATTTTCTTAAGCCAAGTAAATTTATTCTAGTACAATTTTTTTACTTTTAGCCACATTTAAGCCAAAAAATGTTTGATTTGAGTTCGAAACCCTACTTGATGTAGGCTTAAAAAGTTTGATTTACGCGTAAAAGGGGTTGATCCAAAAATTTAAATTAAGCGAGTTTTATATTTTACTTTTTAAAGCCCCCCGATATTAGTTAAGTAGTATCAAACTATCAGAAATATTTGCAAGCAAATCGCTATTGAAATCCAGCAATATCGCCCGAAAAATGACCGAAATATAAGCCAAAAACGAGGACCACCTTTGTTTATTTCTCTAAAATTTGCACGAAATATATACTTACTCCCTATCTCCAGCTTCTTACATGGTTGACACACAAAATTTAAAAACAATAGGGTAAAGACCACTACAACTTCTGCGGATACGACCCTAGAGGTGACGAATATATTCCTAGAACATACTTACCCCCTATATTCATCAGCCCATACAAAATAAAAATCATGTAAGAAGGCCCATAGCTTCCCAAGAGTCGGCCTTAGAGAATTAAAGTATACGACCGATCCCCATTAGTTTATTCTCCAAACCATATTCCTAGAATATACTAACCCCATGTCTCCCTCACTTAAGGGGGATGCCATACAAAATTTACGAAAATTATGTAAAAACCGTCATAGCTTCCTCAGAGTCGGCCCTAGAGAAATAAAGTGTACGACTGACCCCAATTAGTTTCTTCTCAAAAAAACATTCCTAGAATGTATTTACCCTGTATCTCCATCGCAAAATTGGGCTCCCATACAAAATTTTGGGAAATTGTTATAAATCCCCCTCTACACCTTTCTGGGTGCCCATAGGTAAGTCAAATATAGGACTGAATCGAACTCATTTTTCCCAGCAAACATTTTCCTAGAACATACGTACCTCCTATCCCCTAGCGGGTGGTTACAAAGCAAAATTTAAAGAAATTATGGCAAAAACCCCTAAAAAGGGTTAAAATATGACACCGACCCCTATTTAAAATTTACAAATATTTCATAAATAAAAAAAATTTACAAATATTTCATAAATAAAAAAACCAGTTAAAAATAAAAAAAAAGTTCGTGATTTCGGAAGGCTAATGTGAAGGGTGTCTTAGATTCGGCACAGCTGAATATAGCGCTTTCACTTGTTTTAATTAAAATTTACTTTTAATTTTATTGTTTTGCAAATTTTAAGTTCATACGCGTAAAAATTGTGATATTGTCCTCTTACGTTCATAATGTTTTTTAGTTGTTTCTATTTAGTTTTAGCATTTTTAAAATGTGGATTTTTCGAAGCTTTACTAAGTTGTGTTGCTGCTGTCAGTGTTGTGCATGCAAACATTAATGTTTAATAAATTGTCACAGCTGATACATTTGAAATGTTGAATGGTTTGTGAACTAAACGATAAAAAACCGCGGCAGAAAAATATTATTAATGACGTTATTTTTTTCAATGTTATTGCTGTAGTTGCTGTTGATGTTTGCATTGTTGGAAAAGTTAATGATGACAACGACGGTGGTAACCATGATGAGTAAACAACATGACAACAAACGCCACACGTTAGCCCTACAGCCCAACTATGTTGGAAAAGATTTTGACGCTCTAGCGTACATTCCAAGGCAGACACAGAATCGGGGAATGTTTTCATTTTTTATTACCTCTTGGCGGTTTTTGCTTAAGTTTTAATATGCCAAAATTTATTTGGGAATTTTGCAATTGTGTGTGCCTTAGTGGGGGTTTAAAATTTTGTGTTACTATTAATGATGTACAGTGGGATTTAAATAACTAAAAATCTCTTAATAAAAGTTAATTCGTTTTTGATTTCTCTAAAATCTTTTTGTTTAAATTTTAATAACACAAGTTATGAGCTTTTTTAAAAAAGAAGTGTTATATGTGATTTATTATTTCCCTACAGGAAATAATAAGAGCGAATCACTAGAAACTTACTTCTGACATTGGAAAACCAGCACTACTGACAACCCTGAAGAAAACCTGGGGGAAAGTGTCCCTAAGACACCACTTTGGCTAACAATCATGGTGGCTTTTCAGCGATATTGTCAACAAAGCGTCTACCCTTTTACCTTGTCGCCGTTTATAGAAAAGCCTCGGCATAGTTGAGCGAATTATTCTTCTTGTTTTCGTTTTCTTCTTGTTTTCGTTTATTGCTTATAGTGTTTTTGCTGCATTTGGTATGTGTAAAAAAATTTATCAAAATTTATCTTACTATGCTCCCTTAAAGAGTACCTAGTCAGTAGTACTAGTGTCCGTAGTAAGTATTTGGTTTTAGCAGATACTACTACGGACACTAGTAAAATGCCTATATTTAGGAAATAGTTTGATAGCAGCAGGGGGGGGGGGGGCAGCTCTTACACAAATGAACAATTTCTTATAAACTTTTAATGCGAGATATGTCGGAATCTGTTAAAACTATTGACCTAAAATTTTCTAAAAGGTTTTTCTATTATGATTTTTTTATTTAAAAGAAAATTTTTTCTTGAGAGGAGCCGGAAATTTCCTATAAAAAACTAGGACAGCTGTTGAATTTAAGCTTGGCTCACATGTTTTTTATTACAATATTTGCAGTTCGGTCACAACTTGAATAGGCCAGATATCTGGGTATAGAAAATTACCAATGTAAAGGGTATATAAGACTCGGTGCAGAAGAAGAGAGCGCTCCTATTTGTTTAGTTAAGGCTATATATGAGTTACGAAAAGATAATTTTTCGATTTAATATAAGACATAAAGCTTTAAGTTTTGTAATGTTGTTGTTGGTAATGTTAAATACACTTTTGATACCATTTCATTTATTTACCAAACTAATCAAATTATGGTAAGTAAGCGAACAAAAACAATTGAAATTTTTGATAAGTTTCGGCATAAGATTTTTAGTTTTACACTGAGAATTTTTTAATTCATAAAAATGAAGAATATCGCTAAAAGCATTGCTCGGAATATACACACAAAAAACTATAAAAAAAATTTTTCAAACAAATTCTTGTTCAAAATAATTTATTTTTTTAGTCAATTTATTTAATAGTCTCTAATAATATTTTTATTTGATTTTTAAATCAAACAAAATTTTCGCCTAGACAAATAAAATATTTAACCAGCTCAGCAAAATTTTTTAACAGAAGCTAAAATTCTTGCAAAATTGTTTGTCTAAATTTACAACTTTCGTTGTAGGTCCTCAGCCAGACAAAATATTTACTGATTCTCTGAAATTTGTTACTGATTCTACAACTCAGTTTTTTCTGTGTAAGCCATAAATGATAAATTTATTATTTTGAAAAGTCTTACTTTTCATAATACAGGATGTCCACCGGCAAGGTATACTACTTTGTTTATTTATAATTTTTGATTAAATGAAAGAGACTGGATCTTATATTGATTAATGTTTAATTTAATGCCGGCAACTATATGTGAGTTATCGGATAAATGCCCGTCTCTGTTAGCCTCACAAATGCGAGCCCTTTTGAGCACATTTTTCATTACATTCTTACACATTTCGCGCGGTTTTTCAATAATTTCATCACGAATATTTTGTTTAAGTTGCTCCAGCTCTCTATTAAAAATTACCGTTATGCCGTTTTCAGTTTAAAAAAGTAAGGTCCAATGATTTCTCCTGATCAAATTGCACACCAGACCGTCACTTTGAGTGGATGCAATGGTGACTCAGGAATAATTTGAGGGTTTTCCTTTGGGTTTCTGTTTATTCATATATCCATTCAAATGAAAGTGTGCCTCGTCACTCATTATGATTTTTTCATGGAAAGCGGGGTTGTCATGGGCGAGCTGTAACATCATATTGGCATATGTACGGCAGCGTAAATGGTCTTCTGGAAAAAGCTCTTGTGTCAACTAAATCGTAAATGGAAACAAATGCAAATCCTTGTGAAAAATTGTGGCAAAAGTTGTTTTTGAAGGCAACGTTCCTGAGCACGGCGTTAAATTGAGGTTAATGGATTGCTTCGAACACTTTCTTGAGCAGCAGTAATGTTTTCAGCCGATCTTGCAGATGATTGGGCCTATCAGCTACAGCCCTTTTTTCTTTTATATCATTCACTACACGATAAATATTGCGTCTTGTTGGCACGTTGTTTCTCCCAAAAATTTCACGTAACTTTCTCATTGTCACAGTAATTGATAATAATATGATAATATGTTTAAACGATTAAAGCAAGTTGGTTTATTTAATATTTTTTCATTTATCCGTCTTGTTTGAAAGATAGATTGGTTTTACCTTCTTTCGAAACCTCTAAATATAACATTTAAGTATAATAGAATAGAACATGAGGCAATCGTATTATTCTACTTTACGATCAAGGGTACAAGATTGCCAATAAGTTTAAAATAGAAACAGTTTTTTAGTAAGAGTGAAGAGCATTTTTGTTCCTTGGTGTTATGAATAACATATAGTATTGCGCACGAGTTTTGTTGTATAACATCTCTAAATCTTATAAAAAATTTAAAAATAAAACAAAAATTATTTTGTAAAACTCTGTTTTCGCTCCACAGCGCCAGTTTAAACATCGTGCATACTTATTTATAATTTTTGCAAATGTTTTTTGTTCGCTGTTAACAGTGTGTTTTTGTTGGTTGGCATGTCGTTGTGATTTGAAGTTAAATTTTTTCTTGTCGCTTTTAATGTTTCTTAAAAGAGCAGGTGACAAATCGGTTTTGTGCTTTTGAGGTAAATACATAAGTATTATACCCTCAAAAGATTTCAAGTTTTTGTGATGATTTATGAGGAGCGTATACTTATATTTAACGCTATTTCATCGTTACTGCTGCATCTTATTTCGTACTAAATTCTACTGACAGTTTAAACAAGTGGAGAGATTTGCCATGAGATGATGGTTAACGGTGTATGTCATTTTTTGCTTATATTTTTGTTTGTTGTAAAAAGGTAATTGGTAATTTGTTGGAAAATAAGTAGTTTTTTATAAAAAATTTAATAAAATGTCATTTAGTCATGATAACATTGAGACGAAATGATCAAAAGCCTCTTACAATAAGTATACTCAGTCAATAAGTGTTGTAACTTATTGTTTTGGTTTAATATGAACAATTTACATGTAGAAAAGTCATTCTATTAAAACACACTTACAATGCTCATATACGCATTTGTAAGAAGGCATACCGTTATGCATATATGTATGTATATTTTTACATTTGAAACAAATGTAAATAAGCCACAGCTTTGGCAGATTGACATCACATAAGTTCAAACTATGGACATATGTACGAACATGTTTGCACACAGACAAACGTATATGGACTTTTGAATCAAAAACTATCCCTAGTAACAATTTCGGGTAAATAAAGCATGCAAACTGCATGTGCTCAATAAATATATGACAACGGCCTACAAAATACAACCTGTCTCTCAAAACGAAAAAAAAACGCACAGACTTTAGTGGATTAACACCCAATGTTGTAGTTTTCGCTACCTTAGGCCGACTTAAGTTTCATAGGCGTCAATAAGACAATTCAGTGCTGCCCACATCATTTGATAATAACAGTTGTAGCCGACGGCATTTGTAGTCGTATGTTCGCGACAGCGAGTCGACTAAGAGTTAGCTACTTTTTTTCGACTAGAAATTGTTTGCTGGGATATTTTAATAGTTTCCAAACCTAGCATGCCTGTGTTAAACGGAGTAAAACATGTCTGTATATCTCAACTCCAGTGTTGCCAGAAGGATGATGTCATGATATTTTTTGTCAAAAATCTGATTTGATTATTTTTTTCTCAAATGATGATTTTTCATATTGACCTATTGGAAATTGGAAATATATAATTTGTGTACTTATTGTATCAAAAGTTAATTAAAAAGAAAACAACAAAGGCTTGTGCCAGCTTGTCGTTTATTGCCTTTATATACTTTATAAAGGATTTTGTCAATATTACAAGGCTGTTTGTAATATATTTTAACCGGCTTAGTAATAATATAATGTCAGGGTTGTTTAAGAAAATACGCAAATTTTCGTGTTAATCCAGAGGCTGTAGGTAGAGGTAATGGCTCTTGCAAGCAACAGGGTTTCATAGTTATATGTCACAAAGCGTACAAGAGCTTTGCACCAAAGTTGCATGAACATCAGAACGTTTGAGCGTTATATATTCACGTGACCTTAGTGGTGGGGATATAATGTGTTTGTGCTTATATTTAAAACAAGAGCGAAAAATCTACACCAATCATATGTAATAGTTATTAAATTTTTTAATCTATAAAATAACATTTTTGAATAATTAAAAATGTGATGATTTTTTTTTTTACAAAATGATTTTATTTCTACTAAATGATGATTTTCTTCTCAAAGATTCTGGCAACGCTGACCAACTCAGTTACTTAATGTCGATACTAAAACAATTGCTAATGTATGTTTGACAATAGAAGCAACTGATGCAACAATATCTAAATGGAGTGTTTTATATGTGTATGCATATATTAATTAACAAACACACACCTAGATATATATATATGTACATTAAAAAATCAAATGTATGCATGTTGAATTCATTTTCGTACAAATTACTATTGGAAATAAATTACAGGATTAAACATTTTTGGACATTGAAAAAACCTCAAAATGTTATACCAAACATTTTTTGTATAATTTCACACATGGTTAGAATACATACGTATAAACCTATTTGTAACACATATAACGGCATACTCAGAGTTGGACAATATACATGCTTTGCTGTATTTAAAATACAAAATACTTGTTCCGCTTATATTTAAAATACAAAATACCAAATACTTTCAACTCGAAGATTTAAAACACAAAATACGGTATTTTAATATCTTTTATTTAAAACACAAAATACAAAATACATATATATAACAATTAATCATTCGGTAAAACATGAATTTCCTTTAACGAACACTAGATTTTTAAAAGTTTAATCAGAGAAGCAGCCTTTTGTTAGAGAATAAATAAATCCTGCTAAAAAAACAATCTTTCTACAGGTCTTGAAAAACACAAACTGATGTTAAATTTTATGAAAACTTTTTTTATACTTGTGTTGCCCTTAAGACTGGAAAGCCAATTTTTGCAATTTTGTCATTTAGAAACCTGACTAACTTTAACTTCAAACTGTTTTTTTTTTGGAATTTGTAACATTTTTTTATTTTGGTTATGACAACTTTGCATAACAAAAAAAATGTATTTTGACACCATAAGTATTTGAAATACAAAATACATTAGAAGGTGGTATTTAAAATACAAATACAAAGTTCTTATTTGTATTTCAAATACGTATTTCAAATACAAGTATTTCAAATACTGTCCAACCCTGAGCATACTTATGTCTATAGACTTGCTAGTAAATAATTGGAAATTTCACTAGAAATTTTGAAAGTTTTTTGCAATGAAGAAATAACAAAGAAATGGTAAGAAAATGTAAGCTGGAATAAGGCAAGGTAAGTTGACTTAAGGTAAGGCAAGGCAAGGTAAGTTGCCGTAAGGTAAGGTAAGATAAGTTAAGGTAAGGTAAGGGAAGGTAATGTAGGTGCGAATCCAGTAGTTCAAGCTTTTTTTTAAGAATTTAAAATGAAGCACACAGTTTAAAAATTGCTTTTAGCGGTTTATAAAAAAAATCCACAAAAAAGTTAAATTAATTTAAAATAACTAATAACTTATGGTTTCCTGTTGAAGCGAATTTTGTAAAGCACGACATTTGCGTCAATTTCAATTTTGTTATGTGTATGAAACACTGCCAACCCGTTGAGGCTGTTCTTTGTAAATGTTGTTCTCAGCCAAATTTTAATTAATCTGTACTTTGCGGAATGAACATTTTTAAATCAGTAAATGTAGTAATATTCTGAGGCAGAAAGTCCATTGAGAAACGTGTTTTAAGGTTTTGTAAAACAGATTCAGTTAAGGGTATTTAGTTCTCGATGCGGCTGAATATTTTGACATCTTCAAATTTATTTTTTCTTTCAAATTTAGGCTTTTCAACTAAAATTCTAATACCAAATATTGTTTCCCTCTTTAAAACTTGTTTTGAATTGTGTGTGTGCCTTATTCCTTTTAGTCTCTAGACACATTATAAGGATTTTGATAAGAGATGATCTTTTTTGTAAATGTATATCTTGCTTTTGTAAAATTGAATCGTGATCCACCCATCGTGTTATGCATAATAAAGACAATTTTGTAATTACATTACCAAGACGATTTTGTAATTACATATTTTAAAAAAACTGCATTACCCTTAAGATGATATTTGCTGTTTTTTTTTTTATTAAAGGATAAAACTTTTTTTATTATTGGTTCCCTGTTGGCTTTCTTTAGCGAGTTATTAAATCTATGAGAATAGCAAGGCGCTTGGTTTGCATTTTTTCGGTTTCTTGTATTTTTTTATTGCTGCATTTTCTGCAAACATTAAAGGACACCTATCAGTTCCAATCCCTACACAATTTTTCAAATCAAGACCAACGTTTTTCAAAGCTCCTAAAATTACTGATGATAGTATGATCGCATTAATTGACACTTTGACGTCATCGCCAGTATTATTCAAAACCTCTCCAAATGCTTTGATAAAGCCGATAAATTCTTTTTAAACTAACTTTTCGTTAATGTTAAAATACCTCTAACGCTGCTTTTTACAAAGTCCGATTATAATTTACTTAAATAATCATAGATTGTGAAAATGGCCGTAAGCTAAAGAAATTTGGCTTTTTTGTTATAAATAAAAGGTTTTTTCAGAAATATTTGAATAATATTTAGCGTCATAAATATTTTTTAGGATAATTCATAAAACAAGATTATAGAATCAATTAATTATTTCATTTTGAATTGTTTTTGATTTATGTATATAAAGCATCTTAAGGGCAAACATTTTAGTTCTAGCTTCTATACGAAATCGCCAAAGTAAATGAAAAATACCTTCCGAGCTTGTATTTTTAGAAGATAGCAAGGGACCATCATCTCGATGTCCTCAGAGCGCTATGTTATGCCTTCCCAGGGAAATTATAGTTTTTTTAATAGACAACAAACATTCTTGATTTTCAATTTCTTGTTGAAGTGCAGATATTTGTATTTGGCTTGTAACCTCAGGACAAAGGTTTTCTTTTGTCTTCAAAAACATTTTTACAAAACAACAGCATCTTTAAATTTGCAATAAAGTTGTTTAATAAAATATATGAAACGTTTTATATATATTTTTTTATTTTTTAAACCATTGATGAAGTTTTAAACATTTTGGAGGGAATCCCCGCCTGACTTAACAAACTATTAAATACCTCGTTTAAGATTTTTAAACAAGTGTTTAATTTTTATTAGTTTTTACTTACAAAGAGAAAACAAGCTTGTTTGCCTTCGGTCAAAGTATGTTAGTTAAATATATGTTGTTTACAGCCAAGCACTGCGACCGTTCAGAGAGTATTGTGACAAAATCTGTAGCTGCTGTTGCTAAGAAAGTTTGGGTTTAAGATCAAGTAAATTATTTAAAAATTTCTTTCAATTTTAATTATGGAAATTAAAAATGAACAACTTATTCTTAGTAAAAAGAAATTGAATAAAAATGAACTAAAGGTAAAAAAAAAATAAATAAAGCTTAACTTGTCTAAATAAACTAAAACTTCAACAAAGAATAATAAGCAAAAGTGCTATAAAAAATATAAATAAATTTTTCTCTGATTTTCTTAACGAAAATCGTTAAAAATTAAAATTTAATTTAGTTATACTAAAGTTGAACCCGTATAAGCAACCACTAAGGGCACATTTACTATTGCCTAAACTGAACCCATAATAGTGGAAAACCAAACACGCATTGAGCATGGAACAAGACGCCATATTCAATTTTTATCTGCAAGCGTTTAGGGTGCAGAAAAAACAATAATTTTGCAGAAAAACTGAACATTTATTTTGTTTTTTACTACGTTATGTTTTTTATGCATTTAAAAATCAACACACTTTTTAGATTTATCCGAGAATTGGTTGTAAAAATGTCTGTGAGTTGTACATTTGGTCAAAACGTTGAACTATATTGATTTTTATTACAATGACAAAAGGTCACTCATCTATTCATTGCATATCCAATCCTTTATACTTCAATTTTAATTGATTTGACTACAGCTGTTGTAGTTGCTCTTAACGCTGCTTTGTTGCTTTAAGTGCTACAACTAATTGCATTGTATAACGGCCATTTTCTAGCTCAGTACTAATACCCTACATTTTTGAAAACTAATTCTAGTTGTAAGTAATTTAATTACCTTACCAAATATGTAATTCAATAAGATAAATAAAAATATAAAATTGGATTTGTCTCTAAGCAAGTTTAAATATGTGCCTGTGATTGTAAAAGTGTAGAATGGATGCTTTATTTCCTACTATTGTGCAATGAAAAACTGCAGGTCAATGTTACGTTTGTTTTTATTTTCCTTTTTTTTGCTGTTTTATGTAACGTTAGCCAAGTACAGTGCAATGAATGCAACAACTTGCATGAATGTAAATAATAGATCAATGATGAACGAATGTAAATGTACAAAACTATTCAAAATATTCTTGTTAATGTATAGTACAAATATTTCTGAATGAGTTTCTCTTCTAAGAAATAAAGGAAAATAAATAAAAAGAATTCCTTTCATTGACACTACATGTGATGTTAATGGAACAACAATTTCTTTTTTATTTATTTTGCTTAAAAACAAAACATATTGATTCTTATTTATTTTGTTTTATATGAAAGCTTTCTTTTGTTTATTGATAGTCGATAAAGTGCTTTGGCATTGGCAATCAAATGCTTTTTTTCAGATGCACTCAAATAATTATTGGCTTTTAAAGAATTTATCAATTAATTTTTATTTCATTATTTAATTAAAGTTGTAAGGATTTTTAAATTAAAAAAGTAATTCAATAGAACAAGCAGTTTATTGGAAAAGATTTTGTTTTAATTAAACTTATCATAAAATTGGCGGTCTTTTTACATAAAGGTTTTTACCTATTTTTCTTTAAATAGAGTTTCATTAAAAATATAGAACAATATCAAGATCTGTGATTATTAATATAATTCGTTGTAATATATTTAAATATATAAAATCTCCAAAATTAAAATAAATTTCAAAAATGCTAATTGTATATAAAGATGAATTAAAAATTGAAATAAAAATTAATAAAATTGGCGGTCTTTGCTTCTAACGATAAGGAGTGGAACTTTGCTTTGCAATCAAACATTTCCTTGAAATGCTTCTTTTAAAGACTGTTTGTTTTAATTTGTTTTTATTTTGAAAGATTTTGAGTTGAGAGTGTGCTATATACATACATGTATAATTACTATATCTTTAGACTTTTAGAGGTGATGGGCAACGGAACGTATAACTGATATTAATGCTAATATGAGGGTCTTTAAAACTCATACGCACGATATACAAAGCTTAATGGTGTTTTTGTTTATCAAATAAAATAACATGCTTTGCACTTTTTTTTAATAAAAGTGTTGCATAATTTAAGGATGATATGTTCGCCTTTAATTAAGGCAATATCTATTGCATTCTTTGCATCGTAAAAATTTACAGTGTTGTAAGTGCCGTGCCCTAAGCCCTAAAATTTATTTTAGTGCCCTAATGTCTAATATAATAATTTTTTTATGTTAAAAATTAAAATTTTTAGAAAACAGTGCAAAAATTGTTACGTTTTTTCGACAAACGAAAACACCATTGCCTATTGCCCCGAAAGGTTGTATTTAAAGTTTTTCGAGTAAAAGCCAGTTGATTCGAGCTAGATTTCCTATAGATAACAAAATTTATTTCGGCACTAGAGTTTATTAAAATCTTTTGTTTCATTTATTATGACTTTGCTTTCAACACCAATTGCTTGAAGAAAGTATTCCTTGTCCCGATAATGCTGAAGCACAATGGTAAGGCATATGCAAACCATGAAGGTAGCCGCAGTATCTGGGTACCAAAAGCCTTCATCAAGGAACACATAGTACTACCAGGAGTGACATTATGCGGCATACAAGGCAACATTGTAGTCAGTAGCAACGCGTCTTGCGAAGGAAAAAACCTGGCACCATACGACTAACAGGCTTATACTCTAACCACTAGACTACAGAGACATTAAATTTTCGTCGCATTAACTCCAGTTAATATAAGTGTTAATTTTGTTTATTTTTGTTTAATCAACATAAAGTAAAAACAAGGGCAAAAAAGAATTAAACTACAAAATGTCTACAAGATGTCTATCGGTTCTACAGCTAAATTTCTATAAAAACCGATATACCTTTACATATATTTTAATCTGACAATCAAATTAATTATTAAAAGTTTTTAACTTGTTTTTGGTTTTTTTTTTCAAAAGTGCATTAGTTAAGCGAAACATAGAAATAATCTTTGCTGTGTCTTTTACATTTTGGAATTGGTTATGCATCTACCCTCAACAAAATAATGCAAAACAAATTTCTGTTGTAAGATTAAACGTTTAAGAATCACTTTCTATACAAATAACTTCTTAAAAAAAGTTAGAAGCTTCTGTGAAAATCAATATTATTTCATTTTTTTTTGATAAATAACTGCTTCTTAATAAATACCTAAACCCTTAATGCATTAAAAAACGCGAGTATAAGCACTTTAAGAAAAATGTTTAAACCAAAAATATATGGAGAAATATTTTACCCCGCAAATATATAAAATTTTTCTTCATCTTACCTTCACATTTTGGTTTATCATTGTTATTATATTGTTGGATTTTAATAATTTTCATATGACATACATTCCGCTTACGCTGCAGTTAATGTCTCAACACACTTATTTTTCGAATTGTTAACAAAATAAACAAAAAAAAAAAAAATTGATGATTTTGCTATTTCTTTACTTTATTTATTTTTGATTTGTCGTATTTTAGATTTTTGGTTGGAATTTTTGGCTTAAAAATAAAGTGTGTTTATTGTTAAATCACATTCGTAGTATTTGTTATGACAGCAGCAACAATGAAACCTACTCAGGAATACAAACTTGCAAACATTCGTACAAGTACATACATATTGATTCGTAAAGTACATATTAACAAATCAAATTTCTTTTATTTATTTCACAAAAAAAAGTATTAAGAACATAGCAAGTAGAACACATCTTATATTTTATGAACACGTTTTAGTTTTTAGCAGGGCAGACCAAACTTGGGCGAACAAATATTTTTTTGTTAAAAATTATATTTTATATAAAATATTAAAAAGTTCTTTTTGTAAATTTGTATTGCTATCGAGCGACTTTGTTTGATAAAAAGAAATTTTTTTCCAAAAGCGATCTAAGAAAATTAATATAGTCCGTACTTCCTTAAGTGAATTTTTTGACAGCGTTGATAAGGCTTCGTAGTTCAGACAAAAATTTTTGGAAAAAATTATTGCAGAGATATAATAAAAAAGACTAAGAAAGTTTGGAAAAGGGTATCATTGTAAAATAAGCAATATTAAAAGTAATGACCGACGTACCATCTGCAAACCAACATGTCATCGTTATGAAGTAATAATTTGACAATTTTTGCTGCTAAAGAAAGTGCACTACTACCAAAAAAAGGAAAGGAGAACGCAGGGGAGATGTAAGTAAACCCAAGACAGGAAGAACTTGGATTTTGACTAAAAGGAAAAATATCAAACCTTGTCTTTTTTAACAAAGCCAAAGGAAGAAAAAGTGGTTTTCGTGTTTTCGCGTGAAACAAAAAAAAAAGGCACCGACAATTTATATAACACAAAGCTCACTTTTGGGCTTTTCCTCCACCTCTTTAAAAAAATAAAGGAGAATCTGCATTAAGGCGAAACCAATTCTTACGCCTATAAAAGAGACTATAGTCAAAACCCTGCCACCACGTAAAAAAGCCACCGCGAAAAAATAAACTTGAGCTGAAGAAAGTCTCCATCTTATGCTTAAGAAGCCACAAGTTTTTCTTATCAAGCTTTCGATTTCAGTAGTCTTTCTGCCAGGATAACTTAAGAGTAATGAGCGAATAATGCCTGGGAGTCATTATTGACATTAAGCTGCCTTAAAAACTTAACGTAGAACAAAATCTAAAGAAGCAGGCAGCGATGTATGTGAGCAAATTTGCCATTATAAAGTTCCAAGCCTTAGTACCCTAAACGTTATTTGGCTGTCAATTTCGGCGATAGAATCGATTCTCATTCATGGATTTTTGTGGAATGCTTTTTACTTTAACGCAAATCTATGTGTAATATGGCGATTATGATAACAGAATCAAAAAGGTAAATTCTTAGTGGGTTGCTTTTGTCTCTTGGCTTAATTTCGGCCGATCTCCTGGCAACAAAGCTGGAGAAGAGTAAAATGGCATAACTATATGCTGTGGGCATAGGAGGAACCAGCACACGTAAATTGAAAACACTAAAATTAAGGAGCGTCGATACAGGGTGGCCGCAATTCGCACAGACATTTTTGACTCTCTTGCTTTCTTATAAAGTTTGACACATCTATTGAAAAAGATTTTTAGTTTTAGTGTCAAACTCAACATAAAATAAGAAAAGAGTAAGAGAATGACTATCTAAAATTTTTCATGCAAATCACCCTGTATACATACCGAAATCTTCTCCCGCAGGAAATAATCTTTAAAAAAAAGTGGTAAATACTAGAACTAACATAACGATTTCCAACTCTTAAGAAGACCACTTTCTAGAGAACAAATAACCGTGGTTGTTCGAGTAAATTTCTAGAAGAGCAAGAAGGATAAATAAATAAAAAGCTCTAATCCTAGAACCCTGGATGACAGTAACGTTAATGGATTGAATAATACCACTTGACAAATTTTGTTTGCAAATACTAAAGGTTTTGTCCGAGATAGAGTACAACAGCTTTTATATGCAAACATTAAAGGATTTTGTGAGAGAGCTAGTATACTTTTTCACCAAAACAAATATTTCCTTGTCTTTCTGAGTTGGCCCCTTCAAATACAACTGTGCCAAAGAAAAGCAAAATAAATATTAAGTTGGCTTCAGAATTTGACACTTTGACTTGACCATTGACGTCGGAATTTTAACATCTTATAAAGGAAGAGAAACAGTGCTCTAGGTGTCATCACTTTTTTCTGGAAGCATCGTGCATCAGAGTCGGCCTTCATAATCGCCAGCTGCTCTGCATCCCCACACAGCGTGTAGAAACAGCTGCAATCATTTTTTTTCAATACAGTTGGCCCAGTTTTGCCTACGAAATAATATTGGTTAAAAAACTCAATCAACATTTTTAAGTTAAGAAAAACTAATGTTTTAAGATTTGGCCTTTTGGATTCCCCTGCCTATTTTATTTCAATTTGACAGAATGTATTTGAAATAGAACATTACAACAAACTAAAAAGGTTTGACACAACTTACTTACTTACTTACAGGGAATGGTTGGGTTTAATTTTTCAACAAACAAAGAGTCACGTAATCAACGATTCTATTTTAGATAAAAACAGTTTAGATAAAGGATGGGTTGTATGTTTGTGTTTATGTGTGTCTTGGATATTTTTTACATCTGTCGTGAAAGACAAGTAGTTGTTATAACATGTCACAAGAATAAATGTAAAATAATAGAAACATTTTAGTAATATTTTTGCAAAAAAAAAATAATATTTTGTATGAAAACTGAAAACATCCACATATAACCGACAAAACAATATTTTCCTGAAACACATTACAAATGATAAAGACCAGAATGTAATAAAGAAATAATACAAGTCGCTCAACAATATAAGAAGGAATTATAACGGTTGAAAAAAAAAGGAAAATGGGTAACAATAACAACAACAAGTAAATGTTTATTTATTTCATTTTTCCTTTCTATTTATAAAGTTGTCTGTGTTTGTTTTCTTGCAAAAATGTCAAAAGAAAAAATAAGACATTTATAACTTTAAAAAATTTTAAGAAATAATATTGGAAAAGTACACAATACACGTTAAGGTGAAATTATGTGAAGAGCATAAACAAAAAAGGGATAATATAAAGGACACTGCAAAAAAGGGGAACTGAAAAAAATAATTTTTTTGAATGTATGTTTATATATTCATGTATACGATTATTAAAAAAAATTGGCTTAAAATTTATATAAAAAAAATAATAATAAAAAATTTTGTTAATATTTCCAGGTTTAAAAAAATGCTAACATTTTGACTGACCACGCACACGCATCCCTTTAAAACACAAAACAGTAGTTCTTAAATAGTTTTATCAATATATAAATTAATAAATAATACTTGTTTGCAAAAATAAAATTTGTGTCTCAAGCTTGACAATATTTGAATGTTTACGGTTGGTTCTGAAGACACACATAGACCCTTTGGGCCCTTGGCGTTACCAGACAAAAAGAAACGATAACGAATTTTGCTAACCCGATGTATTAAAAACAAGGGTGTTTCACACTTCCTAGTTACAATGTTAAATCTCATGGAAAGGATTTGGCAACTCAACCTGGAGTATCGTAATTTTACTTAAGCAAAGAATGCGGCTTAAAGAGCCACACTGCAGTCAATAGGTGTGTTCATTTACAGAAAATTATCACTTATTTTCGATAATTATTACTAGTAAGTGTTCACGTACACAAAAAATTAGCAGCTAGAGAGCCAAAAAAGAGCGTAATATGTTTAGAAACAAAAATGTTTCTGATAATTTCTGCTAGTAAAAATTTTACTATCAGAAATTATTCAAACAGTCTTTCTGTCATTATGCTTTGAAAAAAAATTTAAGTTTTAAATTTTTATAAGTTTACAACAACAAAATACATTTGCTTGCAAGTTTTGACTGTAAAAGTGTTCATTTACTTTTAAATATTTTTGAGAGCAATTTTGATAATATTTCTTTTTACTCTCTCGTTGCTAGTAATTACTGGAAAGTTATTGAACACAATTAATAGAAACGCTTTCTACCAAGGAAGGGTATTGAGAGAAAAGGAGAGAGCAAAAACGTCTATTCCGTAAAAAGAAGAGATAAAGGGAGAGGCATAAGTGTAAGCGTATTGAGTCAAACATTTTTAAGGAATGCAATATTAAACTAAAGGCTTTAACATAAGCAAATTCTGCTGCAAAGATAAGGAAATTAATCTGGTGACTAGTAAAGTGCTGAAGAAATGAAAATATGATTTTTTAGCCTTGTTGGTATCTAATAGTAGCAACGATAAAAATTCCACGAAACTAATCCAAGAAGATGGTTTTAGTGCATATTCCATAGTAAAAATGAGTTAGAAGCAGCAGTTATATTGCTTAAGAATAATAAGGCAGCAAAAGCCGATAGATTGCCAACTGAACTGTTAAAGACCGGAGGCGACAAGCTGATTAGGCAAATGCATCAGTTGGTTTATAGAATCTGGCTAAAAGAACGCATGCTCGAGGGCTCGAGCATCAATGTTATATACTCTGTGTACAAAAAAGGCGACAAGACAGTTTGTTACAACTATAGAGGAATAAGTCTTCTTTCCATTGATTACAAAATTCTATCCAGCGTATTGTGTTAAAGATTAAAATCCAATTTTAACGAGATATTTAAGCCATATTAATGCGGTTTAAGATCTTAAAAATCCAAAATTGAACAGACAAAGACACTGCGCCAAATTATAGAGAAGACCCAAGAAAGACAGGCCGACACAAACTCAGCAGGATGACTTATACGCAATCCTTAGTTAAAATAAGCCGGAACATTTCTGAGCTCTTCAGTACCAAACGAGGTTTAAGACAAGGAGGCATCCTTTCATGTTGTGTTTTTAACATCCTCTTAGAAAAGGTTATACGAGATGCAAACGTATTACTTGCTTACGCTGACGATTTTGATATCATGGAGCGAAAACTGCGAGCAGTATTTACCCCTTTGATAAGGTCGAGAAAAAATCAGCCAATCAGCCTTACAGTAAAAACAGGTACTTTGGTATTGCCATAAGCAAAATAAACAACATCAGTTTTGAGATAAAAAGAACAGTATTGGCCAAAAGTTGCTACTTTAAACTAAGTACTTGCTTCAACAGGAAACCATAAATTATCAATTAAATAAATATGTTTTTTGACCTTCTTTCTAATTAAAATTATTTTAAATGCATTTAACTTTTTTTATTGAATTCTTGTTTAATAAACCACTAAAAACTTGTTTTTAAATTGTGTGCTTCATTTAAAATTTTCCCAAAGCAGGATCCGCGCGTGGTCAATGTAAAGTAATATTCGAGCTATTTATAGTTAAAAATGCCTTTTTCGGGAGGATATATGTTTGAAACGATCAAAGTTTTCTTTTACAAAGTAGTTGATGCTATAAATTACACGCAAAATATTCTGAAAATAAAGTGGTCAGTTTTAGCCCATAAATTGTATACCGAGGGATATATCAAAATATTGACGGATTATAACCACAAACAGTTTAGTGAAACAGGCCTAAAATTAAATTTTGTATCTTGGTTGTAAGATTGTGGGATAAATTTAACAATATGTATGTGGATCTGTGTACGTGATAATATGTTTAGGAAAAAACGTAAGTCGAGATAAAGTTTTCTAAAATTAATTTGAAACTGTGAAATGTTTATAAATGTAAGAATAAAAGAAAACACTAATAACAACCATAACAGCATAATAATAACAATATAAAAATAATCTAACTGGTAATCACGTACTAAATATAAAGGAAATATTGGTTTGGGAAAACCTTACTCTAATATGTTGTTTAACATTTTAATGCTGAATGTCGGAAGTGGAAGCAAGAATTTCCCAAGATTGAAATTTTATTGGACGTAACCAAGTGTAGAAACCATAAATTAATTCATTAACAATCGTGTTTATATCCACACAAAAACTTACAAGAAAAATTTTTCAAACAAATTCTTGTTCAAAATAATTATTTTTTTTAGTCAATTTATTTAATAGTCTCTAATAATATTTTTATTTGATTTTTAAATCAAACAAAATTTTCGCCTAGACAAACAAAATATTTAACCAGCTCAGCAAAATTTTTTAACAGAAGCTAAAATTCTTGCAAAATTGTTTGTCTAAATTTACAACTTTCGTTGTAGGCCCTCAGCCAGACAAAATATTTACTGATTCTCTGAAATTTGTTACTGATTCTACAAATCAGTTTTTTCTGTGATCTGTTTGCATTTCTTTTTAATACGAAATTAAAAAAGTTTTTTTATGAACACAAAGAGCAAATGTTCGTGTTATTATTTATTCATGATTTGAGATGAGATAAATTTAGCAGTTAGCAACAACCTAAGAGTTTATCGAGAAGCTGATACAGGGTGTCTGTTGGCAGATTTATATTTTCAAACTTAAATAAAAAACGTAATTATTGACACAAATTATTGGAAAAGCGGGTTTTACTTTTAAAAGAGAATGTTATCCAGATGTTTTCCGTCGAGTTGAGTACACTGTTAAAAAAGGAGCCTTGTGTTCTGCGCCACAAGCTGCAGTAAACTTGATTCAATTAAGCTGATTTCTTGACAAATATTTCGCTTAAAGCCACAAGAGATTGGAGATTGTCATTATAAACTCTATCTTTGAAGTAGCTCCATAAAAAAATCAATAGGAGTTAGTTCGGGCGACCTCGGTGGTCATTGATAAATTTTTGGGGAAAATTTTCCCGAAGCCAGCTCACCGAAGCTCTGGCTTTGTGTGAAATCTCGTGTGGGAAGAGAACGGTGGATGAGCTCGCAAGTTTGGCAAAAATAATTCCCTAACAAAAAATTTGCACTCAGCCCCTAATATAAAACAAAATTATATAAAAAGAAATCATAAATCAAAATTATATCACATTGCTATGACAGCTTTAATAGGCGTTATTTGACACACGTTTCTGTTCATCATGTATTTTTGATTCTTTTTCTTTTTGTCCTTTCATTTATCAGTTGTTGTTGGTGGAATATGTATAGGTATGTACATGCAAACATATATGTAGGTCCTATATGTTGTTATTGCTTCATTATTTATAAATGTAAGTTTTTATTCCCTTCACGTAAGTAATAAGGGTATCTATAAATTTGTCATTCCGTTTGCTATTTCTGAAATATCCATTCACGACCCCATAAATTATATATAGAAATGTCGATCCATTACCATCTAACCGTTTTATTGTTGAAAAAAACTTTTTAAAGCCCCCTAGTTTTACATGGATCCATTAGCATTTTCAAATTTTAGACATATTTGCGAAAAAATTGCTATTAAAATCCAGCAATATTGCCCAAAAAATAACTGAGATATGTGTCAAAAATGAAGACGACCTGTGTTAATTTCTCTATAATTTTTACATAAAAACCTCTACGCCCCGGAGTTTCCCCGTGCAATGTGCAATAAAAGACCGAATTCCATTAATTTTTTGCCATACACCTTTTTGTAGAATGTGTTTATATCCTATCTCCGCCTCCAAACAGGGTGGTCATACCAAGTATAATTTTTTTTACATTTTTTTAAATCGCTCTCACAGCTTTAGGGGACTCCAAAAAGGTAAATTAGTAGACCGACCACAAATAATTTTTTCCTCAAAAACATTTTTGTGGAACATACTTACCCCCTTTTTACTGCTCCTAACATTATTGCCATACAAAATTTGAAAAAAATAGTATAAAAACCCCTACTAGGAATCGCCTCTAAAAGGAATAAAATGTCTAAAGACCCCCTTAGTTTTTCCTCGCAAACATATTCCTAGAACAAACTTACCCCCTATCTTTATCACCTAAAGGCGTTTCGATAAAAAATAAAAAAAAATTAGCCAACAACTTTTACAACTTCCTTGGAGCCGGCCCTAGAGTAATAAAATATAGCACAGATCCCCATTAGTTTTCCCTTTTAAACATGTTCCTTAAAAATACTTACTCCCTATCTTCATCAGCAAAGGCGGTTGACAGACAAAATGTATAAAATAATGTAAAACGCTCATAACTTCTCGGCCTGAGAGAAATAGCTTTGATAATCGACCCCCACCTGTTTCCGCTCCCAATTATATTCCTATATATTATAAGGGGGCTCCCATACAAAGTTTGGGAAATTGTATAAAATCTCCCCTACAGGTTCCAGGGTACCCGTTGACAGGTCATATGTGAAACTGATCACAGCTTATTTTTCCTTGCAAACATTTTCCTAAAACATACTTACCCGCTATCACCACCTCTTAAGGGGGCTGCCATATAAGATTTGACAAAAATTAAGGTAAAAACCCCCAGAACTTTCCTAGTGCTCCTAAGAGGGTTAAAAAATGACACCGACCCCTATTTAAAAGTTGAAAATATTTTATATATAAAAATACGTATAAAAATAAATATAAAACTCAAGACTTTAAAAGCCCAATGTGAAGGGTATATTAGAATCGGCACAGCCGAATAATGCACTTTTGCTTGTTTTATTTCATTCTAGTTAAGCCGCATGTCTTTAAACTAACGCCCAGGAAGAGATATCAAATGTCATCATTATCAGCAGAAGAAGCAGCAGCATATTTTTACAAAGTGAGCAATTACTAGTGAAAAGCTTTATGCGGTGTGGCCTACACAGTTGGTATTTTTGCTATCACCAACACAAACACTAGTGCTATCATCATAATCGTCATCATCAGTTATGTCATATGTCTTTGTTAATTCCTTTTTAACTCTCTAAAGATATGTGAAAATTTATCACAATTTACTACTTAGTTCATGTTCATATAAATGCACACGTTCAAAATTTATTTACGAATGTAAGTATGTATGTAGGCATGTCTTTATAAGGATAAATATGGCACGACAGATATGTGGGTGTCAAAACAAATGTCTTTAATGTGATTTAAAGCTTACTTACTGTTTTCAAAATAAACTCAATGTGAAGTTGATACAAATGTATATTTTTTTTGGCAAAGCTTTAATAATTGTCGTTTTTGATAAAAAATAATTTGACCTATTTGATCACTGCTATTAATGGTCGTCCTTCAAAATTAAGGCCACCAATGGTGACAATATTTTTATTAAAAAGACAAATGAATTTAATCTCAAATAAAAGCAAAACTATTACCGGCTTATTTTTATACCTACACCCCCACGCACGTGGTAGTATGTGCAATATATTGCAACTGCGATAGTTACTTTGTTTTCGCTTTACTAAATTGTTAAAATGTGTAAAAGGTTTTTGTGCGATGTGTTCTTTGTGGTGTAAATTCAATTGGAACAGCGATCAGCTAGGGTTCAGTGGATAGAAAGCAAAAAAAAATTAAAATAAAATTTTAAATGTTGCAACACCTGATGCTTTTAAGCCAAAGACTAAATTACACAGAAAAAATTTAAGGTTAATAAACTTCCAAGTGTTTATTTTACCTTAACCAGGAACCTGATAAAAATCGTTAGGAAAATTATTATTTGTGTTTTTTTTTTTAAATTAATTTAATATTGAAAAAACTTTTTTAAGTGCATGAATTGAAAAATTGTTTCTTGACATTGAAATTTTTTTGCAAATCTTAAAGTAATAGAGAGGTGCTATTCCTTAAAACATTTCGTTTCATCAATCTTTAATTTCATCAATACTTAACACAGCGGGTGCACAAATTTGACTTATTTCATTTTATAAGTTTTTTAGCTTTTGAAAATATAATTTGGATTTTTTAAGCAAATTCCAAAAAATTTTCAATTTTTTCAATTTATTTATTTAAATTTTTCTTGATGCACTGAAACCAAAATAATATCAATAATTATCCTAAAAACTTGCCATTTTTCGACAATTTGCTTTAAAAGTTAACTCGAGATTTTTTAATGTACGTTTTCTAAACGTAAGCTTGAATAAGCAATAAACCTTTAAACATACCTAATAGGATAAATGAATTTATTGTGTTTATGAGAGGTTTATTTAAAATATTTTAGCAAACGACAAACTTTTTATTTTGGGAAGCATGAGCTTTCACGCTAATATTGCGCCAAAGCGTACATCACCCCAGCTTAAAACTAAACTGAAGGAATGTACAAATCAACTGATAAATATTCTATAGGTGTTTAGAATGGCATCTCTTAAAGAAAATTTAGAAGGTCTACCTTCAACTACTAAGACCCTCTGTGGCAATAAGTTTGATGTCCTAAAATATCCTTTATTGCAAAACCACCACTGCGTAATCTGAGAGAATCCCGGGCAAGAAATTACGAAGAAAAACACAATATGTTTGTAAATCATTTAAGAAACACGATCACTCCCAAAACATGTACTGAAATAAGTAAATTATCGCCTGTTGTTTCTAAATGTCTTAAAGAAATATGTTTCTAAGATTTAGGTGTCCTAGATGCTATTGATAATAAAAAAAAAATCTTCTAATTTTTAACGATACATTACAGCTTAAACATTTCCAACCAATATGGAAAGTTGCTTTAGGAGAGATGATGTCTATGCCTGGAAAAGATCCTACGAAGATACAGTCTTTGCGCCCATTAGCTTGTTACCAACTATGTCGAAATTGATCTAAAAATCCCTACGAACAAGCAAAACCTGACCCTTAATGAAAAAAACTGCATCCAAATCAACACTTTGGCTTTAGAACCATACATTGTACCATCGAACAAGCCTAGCTTGTTATTTATCAATGAAGGTTAGGTTAAGTAGGATAGGCTGCCGTTAAAAGAAAGGATACAGCTTGCTTGGGTCCGCTTAACTCGGTCCCTTTGTGTTACCTGGAGAGGCAGATAAAAAAGAAAAGAATAATAAAGAAAGAAAAAACGTATAAAGAAGACTTACCAGGGTCTCTAGCGGGAATCAAAACCCACAACCCGTAGAATGGTAGACTCTTGCAATTACCATTAATATGACGGAAAACCCATTATCAATAAATTGTATTTACCTTTTAAATTTTTTATTAAATGGTTTTAAAACTTTGTTATCTTAAGAATAAATTTTTTTTTGTCAAAAAGATATATATTTTGCACTTTAAGTATGAAGTTTTTTTTTGATAAAAGCAAAAACTTAAACGTTTTCCGATGCCTGACCCTAACGTATACGTAATATAAAATACACACTTAAATAATATATTACGTATACGTATAGAACAGCGTTTACAAATGTATTTGATCAGAATAAAATTAAAAAAATTTTCTTTACAAAAAAAGCAGCTGAAGAACACTAAAAATTTTTACAAATTTGAGCGCTTTTGAGATATTTAAATTTTTAAATATTTTTTAATAAATATTAGGTATCTGCGGCTCTATGCTTCTAAAGGGACATAAAGGAACATTTATATAAATCAATGCAAAAAAAAGGAAGACACATTAGGAAATTTTTAAGATGCATGTTCCTGTGATTTAAATTTAAACAAAAACGAGTTCTTAGCTTTCTAAGGCCCCTAACAACCGTGGTATCAAATAAATCCTCTGACCAAGCCTCGTAGCCACGACCACTACCAGTACAATTTTAAATAGTTAAGGAACAGGCCGCTTGCCATAGCTGAAATTATTCCCAGTTTTGACAGAAGAGGTAAGTGGTATTCCAAAAGCTTTAAAGGAGTCGAAACCATCAATAACTTTTTTTTTATTTAATGGAAGTTGATAGTTTATTAAAATACACTTTTAAGTTTTCACTTTTTAACCACGCCCTGTTTTCCCAATTTATGAACAGATAAATTTTAGGATCAAAAAAAGTTTTATTTAATTAATTTAATCTCATCTCTTTTTTATTTTTAAACAGCTTCAAAATGACTTATTAATTAAGAAACTGTTAAACAAAAATATATATGATAATATTTATAAAAAAAAATTTACTAAAATTTTTCATCTGGCAACCCTCACAAAATTAAGTTTCAATGGAATATAGTAAGTCGAAAGCTGTTGTTAGTTACAAATGTGGATTTAAATAGTAAAGGAATAAATACAAACAAAAATCCAAATAAAACCCCAACAATTTTTCCTATATAGGTTTTTATTTTGCTTGAAACATATTCCAATTCTATTTGATATTTTCTTTGTTCTTTTTAGACTGTAGTTCTACATGATTAGCAGCAAATGTTTGTTAGTCAATATATGATAGAAATTAGAAAAAAAAAAACCTAAGCTCCTGCAGGCAAGTTAAAAAAATTCAAATAAAAATTGGTTTTCCAGAAATCTTTTAAAGGCTGATTACAATTTATTATTAATGTCATGGATTATTTGAATTTTTTATACTAAATACCCGTTTACAGCTGTTATAAGAAGAAATAATTTTTAAAATTTTGTTATGGTTTTATCTTTCTTTTTCGTTGTTTTTTTCTGTTTCTACTATTACGGAAGCAGTGTGTCAATATCATTAATTAACATAATCACCGGAACGATTATAATTATCTTAACGGTAGTTAAATTTATTTTCATAACTTTTAAATTAATTCATCTACATTATGTATCAGAATGTAGAAATATGAATACAAGTCGCCGTATTTCATGTTTTCCGGTTTCTTCTTCCTTTTGGCGTAAATGCTTGTGTCTTTTTGAATGTCTATTTAAGGGGGCTTTATTGTTCTTTTATCTTTTTCCACACAGTATGAGAAGAGTCCACCAAATTTCCTTTAGCAAAATACATTATTTATCTATAAAGCTAGAAGTACAATAAAGCATTAAGTGACATGTTGAGTAGAGGCAGAGAAATAAACATTTATAAAAGTCTATTTTGTATAGCCCTAAGGCTTGTGTACCTGCCAGTTAAAGAAATACAACATTGTGAGAGTGTGCGTGTGTATAAATATATAAGTGTTAGGATAGGTGTGTGTGTGTGTGTTTAGCCTAAATAAAGAAAAATTGTCACATAAGACTTTCGTTTTTAAATCTGGTTTAATTGCTACATATATGTTTTTTATAATTTTCTTTTGTCTTATATCTCTTACTAGTATTTTTTTAAATTTTTTTCATCAAAAAATATAGCGTTAAAGTGAAAGAAGCCCCACACTCTGTTAAAGAAAACATCTAATAATTGAGCAAGTCGCAAACAAATCAACATTTTGATCAAATTTTTTTATACCATAAGAAAAGTGCATCACAAGAAATAGTTTGGCACAAAAAAAATAATTTTTATAATGTCTGCAAATAAACCATTTTTGATAAACGTCGTTGATACATGTCTTTGATGAAATCACTTAAGTAAAATAAAAAAGCAATATAAAGTCTAAAATTATCTCACAAGACTTTTTGAGTGAAATATAAAAAAAAACGTTTCATTATCTCCTAATTTCTTACTCGGCTTTTCCATCTTTTGAACAAAAGTGTTCAGTTTTCAAAGAAGATAAAAAAGACTTTTAGCTAGACAAAAAGCATGATTGTATTTACAATGGATTAGCATAAACTCATTTCAGGTTTAATTTAACCCTCTGCGATTGATGTGGTAGTCTACCAGACACCAACAAACACAAAAGAGTATTTCATACCGTTATTTTCCAAACATCTTCTCGTGCATTCTCTGTACCTTCTTATTGTGTACTAATGCGCATGTTTTTGTGTTCAGATCGATTTATGTAAGCACACGGGCCAATGGTAGGGAAAAAGTGTCTGCAAGTCAACCACATCAATATTAAGGTAGGTGCCTGAGAGACAATCACATCAGTATTTTTGTTATATTTTCATAGTGTCTCCTAAACAACACGTCAGTGAAATTGTTATTTTTTAGTTTTGTCATTAAAATGATGTTGTAACTTGATGCTTGCACATACTACATTTACAATGCTTATAAATATTTTAGTAAAAATTCTGACGGCAGTTCGAACTCAGTCTGTATTGAGACTTGTAAAAGTTATTAAAAACTCAAACCGAAGCATTTCGGCTGACATTTGGTTTAGCTCTATAGCACTTGCAGAAACTCCGCTGAAAAAGAAATTAACAAACTTATAAACTCTAAAAAAATAAAATTGAGATGCCATCTTCTTTATTTTATTCTCAATCTGGTCAGAGAATTGGTGCTAGACCATATAAAATTTCGGGTATACAATCAAAAGTTTCCACGAGAACTGAGAGCGATGGTCACCAGGCTTCTTGGTAAGGACTTACCCCTTCAGCCACCAACTATTTAATCTACTCTACCAAGTAGAAGAAAACAATTTGTCCCCTAAAGATAAAAAGGGCAACAAGATATTGCTGTTGTGATTGCTTGAAGCCAATCTGTCCCCAGTGCTCCAAGCTTCTTTCCGAAATCTGTCAAGAAAAACCGTAGTTTATACATACACCTGATCTCAAGTCTTAAGACTGATTAACTTAAGTGCAAATTAAGCAAAATCTAAAATTTTTGCATCATAAGTTATAACAAGAAATATTTTGTTTGGTAAGTTATAGGCTTTGATGTGCCAATTGAAATGATTATTTATTTTTTTAACCACTGAATTTAATTTTTTTTGTTACGAGCTGCTAAATTTAAGCCTAAGTAATAAAAAACAAAAAACCTTTGTTCAAAATTTTGTTTTGGAATTTTTTTTTTGCTGTTCTAATACTGGTCCAAGTTTTTTAGAGAAAATTTATGCCATGCCGATAAACAACATAAAACACAAACTTTTGCTTTGAATTAGAAAACTAACTATAAAATAATAACTAGCACTCATAAACACTAAATAAAAATGGTTTTATTTATTTCTAAAGCGGAACTTTGGATAATAAATGCCACGGAAATGGTGTCTGTTAGACTACCACGTCAATAGAATTGTGAGAACTATATCACGTCAGTCGCAGAGGGTTAAAGATAGTCCTACTACGTATTCCCTTTATTCACATGACAAGGATAATAAAATAATCTTTTTCTCTACTTTTCAACTTTTTTCAAAGTGAAAACTATATATGTATGTCTGCATTACCTTTTTTTGTCAAATTTTTATGTTTTTGTGCAGCTACTTGAAAAATAAATTTTTCGATTTGTGCAGGTGAAAACACAAATCAGTAAAAGTGCAAAAGTTTCCGCCTGTTTTCATGTTATCTTGTGCTTAAGCTTGTATTTTGCGTTACATATTTTTTTTTTGCTTTCGTATCTTTGACGGTGCTTAATGTTTACTTGAGTGTTGGCAACTTTGATCAAACTTACTTTAAAAGAGTTTTTTTATTAACAAAAGCAAGTGATAATCGATTATTGCGGTAGAAAATTTACAGTTTTTATTTTCTTTATAATTAAAAATAGTTCTTGTGCAAAGCTAACGCTTTGTCGCTTATGATGCTGTGACGCTCATAGCTGTATATATGTATGAATGTATGTATGTGTAACTGTAGGCTCCTGATTGGATATTTTTTAAATGGAATAATAAACTGAATATTTTTGATGGCTCAAACACCATTAAATCACCTTTACCGAAATGCTGGTTTACTGGTGCTGAATTGAAAAAAGTATTTGCTTTTTGGGGATAGTATGGATTTAAGTTGAGGTATCATGTAACTGTTTAACCAAACTAAATGAAAGATTTTATTCATAATATGATAAAACTTACCTCAACAATTGTGTTTTTCTAAAATAGAAAATATAAAAAATGTGACAAAAAAATCTGTCTTTTTGCTATTGATATTTGTCATGTCAAAATGCTTTTTCCTTAAAGATATTTGAAGGCAAAAACCACAATTTTATGGATGCTTCTCTTTATGTATTTGGCTCTCATTTTTTTCTGAATGAAAAATTTCCATTCTGTTTACTTGAACCCTAAGAATTTTACTGATAAACTCGAGAGGACAATATCGGCCAAATAAGCGCCGTCTTAATTAATTGATATACGGAATTGTTTTATGGAATTTTTTTATCAATTCGGCGAGAATTTAGAGCGACAGATTTTCGCACTGTTGTCAGTTGTTGTCCTTGAGGGCTGCCGGGACCTCAAAACTCCCCAAAAAAAGTCTGAAACGGTTAAATCGGGGGATCTTGCGGGCCAATGTAGATCGCCAAAACGAGGGATGAGGCGATCCGGGAACGTTGCCTTCAGAATATCTGTTGTGGCTCGCGCAGTGTGTGCCGTTTCTCCGCGCTGTTGGATCCACATTTTCTTCAGTCATAATTCGTTCAATTTTGGCAGAAAAAACTTGGCTAACATAGCCGTTTTGTGTCCATTGTTGTTGTTTGACCAGCTGCATCCTCAAAAAGAATGACATGATGACTCCTGCAACGTGAACAGCGGCCCATGCAGGCACTTAGAGCAGATGCAATGGCCTCTCTTGCTTTACTCGTAGATTTTTTGTGACCTAAAAGCAATAGTTTTGCTTGTTCGCGTACCCGCTCAGGGGCAAATTTAACTAATTGATCATTATGATTTTGGTTGAAAAATCGTCAACTTTGGCCTCGAGATTGATGATGGCTTGGGCGTACGTTACACGCGTTTGGCGGTCAACAAGCAGCAGCTGATGCACGGATTGTACATTGCACAAAAACATGCGCAGGTCTTTGAGCAACATTCGCCTTTGGGTCGACCTGCTGATGGCTTATTAGGAGGCACGGCGTCTGGTCGATGCTTCTGGCGACAGCTTAATATCTTCGCCAACAGCGCGCGATATTCTTGGCAGAAAAAGAAGAACAAATTTATATCATTTAATGCTTCTAAATTTACATATAAACTTGTTATAAGTCTTTTCTAAATAATATTGGTTGGTTGGGTACTTTGCTTTAGTTTTCTACTTTCACCTTTTCTTGTTGTTGTTATTGATAATTTTGTTGTTAAACTAAATTTATGTGTAGATGGTTGATGTTATTTACAGTTTTATTTGTATGTGTTTCTTCAATTTTTTTTTATTACACGTTTTAATTTTTGTTGTTTTTTATGTTCTTTTTTTGCAAATAAAGTAAAAAGCTTTCTAGGGTTTAACCTAACTGAACTGCAGCCAACACAAGAGACAAAGACAATTTGTTTTTTCTTTGTAGATATTTTATGTTTTGTTTTTTATTCCTTTTATTTTGGTTGTTTTTATTTGGTAAAAGTATCGTTTTTATTTCAGTTCAAATCAAGGTTAAACACTGTTTTAGGTTGTAGCAAATCAGACAAAGCTTTAGATAGAAAGTGAACCACTTTTGGTGAAATTAATTTTTACGAAATATATTTTAATATCCTGATTAAAATTTCGAATTTTAAAAATATACATACTTATGGGTCTTGAGGGGTGCCCCGGTAGATCAGTGGTAAGTGCACGAGTCTACCAGTCTGGGGGTTGTGGGTTCGATTCCCACCAGAGACCCTGGTAAGTTTGCTTCATTTTCTGTTCTTTCTTTCTTTCTTATCCTTCTCTAAATTTCTTCTTTCCTTCCATCTCAACCTATTCTATCTGCCTCTCCAGGTAACACAAAGGGACCGAATTAAGCGGACCCAAGTGAGCTGTATCCTTTCCTTCAACGGCTGCCTGTTCTACCTAACCTTCTACCTATGGGTCTTGAGAAGCATAAGTTTGGTTAAATATTTAACTCTTTAAATACTTTGTTTTATGCAGACTGTTGACTTTTTATTTAAATATTTAATGGCTTTGATTGCGAATTTTTAATTAAAGCTACGATTTTTTATAAAAAACTTTGGAAATCTGTTTTAAATATAATTCGAGCAAACCACATATTAAAGATAACTCAGGAAAAAAAATCCAAGGAAACATTTAAATAAAATTTAGCTTGTTGACTGAGTTCAACCAAAAACAGAAAAGAGACCAAAGGCTTGCACGTACTTTGCATCACCCTTTGGACAATTGAGATGAGATTATCTATCATATAAGTTAATCATTTTATTTTACTAACAGATGTTACAGTCATTTTATTTTTCATTGTTTATTTGATTATATTACCACCCATTCATATGTACATTTTTATTTGCACGAAAAGTGATATCTTCTTTATTATTTAAATGTCAGTCTGTCCTAGGCACAGACGAAAGATATATTAAGGGCATGTATTCTGGTGCGGCATTGATTGAGGACATTGCAGATAATACATCTGTACTCGCCGCATCATACTGTAACAGTTATTACGAGTGGTATGGCTTATTTTCAATGCTATCGGCGAAGCTTTCATACAAGAAATCCTATCCACATCTTCAACCTCAGATTGGTTTAGGATAAGGTTAACCGTAAGCTTTGATGCCAACTTACAGAAAGTAATGTGAGGCTGCACAAACAATAACTTTAGAGGACACAAGCTGTTACAATTTGTGGAGAAATAGAACTTTATGGTACCTTAAATTAGAATTGTCCTTAACGGTGAGGAATGTAGAAAAGTATTTAAGAGTGTAGAATTTTCTAGGAATGTGGATTGCACCAAGTATCATAAGAAATTTTTGGTTTTTCTAGGGAGTGTCTTACTCAGCCACCTAAGAGTACAATGGAAACCAAAACTCTTGTTCTATTATTGTTTTCAAGGACACATTACCCAAGATATTTGTGCTTGTTAGAATAATGAACTGGAATTGTGTCAGGAGTGATATGCGATACCGTTTTGCATACTTTTTAGGCTGAGTTTTACGAATTTACTTTTCATTGTGTTGTGTTTGGTTTAAAACCTTATTTACAGTTATTGAACAAATATTTTTTGTCTCTTCTTTAATGAAATACATACCAGAGGCTTTGAAAACAATTAGGTGGTTTTTCTTCTAGTCAGTCAAATTTTCAAGGTCCATCAGTTTTGAGGCTTTCTTTTTAAAGACAATGGTGGTAGCTGACTATCCAGCACAAAGCACGCTATAGATAAGACGTTTAAAAGATACCAGTATGACCGCAGGGCTGGCTGGTCTACGATAACAGCTCTGTGTATAGTGTTATGCTGTGGATCTGTGCGAATTGTGCGAAAAAGAAAATTCGAATTCAGGGAGCTGCCTTGTTAATAGGGGCTCCTATCCAAAGGAAATTAATTTCAATTAATATAGAAAAAACTGTATTACAACTTCTACTACAAAATAAAAAAGAAAACAGAAATAAACAATAAAGTGTTTCTGAGTCTAAAGAACACGCAGCAAGACAACTACTGGTTGAAACGTACAAATGCTTTTTGGAACTTAAGACCCAAATTATCTATATGCATGCCAATTGAAAAAGAATTAGTTTTATGTTTGCCTGTTTTTGGAAAGATTAAACGTTTTATAAGCAATAAAAATATAATTACAAACTCTCATTATAATTAAAGCAAGAATTCCATATAAATATATTCCTAAACTATTAAAAACAGCATAATCCTGTAAGAGAACATCGTAAGACTAACACTAACACATAAAATATTTATTTCTAGAATAACACTAACTTATCAAACGGAAATTCCTGTGTAGTTTTTTTTTGCCAAAAATTAAAAAAAAATGGTAAAAAATTTCATTAGAGAAAGGACAAAAGGTTTGAATATTTACACAGAAATAAAAAAGCACCAACATATGTTCATACAAGTGCATATGTTTGTATATAAAAGCCTACAAACAAAATGAGCTTAAAAGATAAATTAAAACAAAAAACAAATCGAAATAAAAACAAGTAAGAGCGCTATATTCGGCTGTGCCGAATCTTATATACCCTTCACATTGACCTTTCGCAATCCCAAACTTTTTTTATTTTTAACCATTTTTTTTACTTATGAAATATTTCTAATTTTTAAATAGGCTCTAAGGCCAACTCTAAGGAAGTTGTGGGCATTTTCATATCATTTTTGTAAATTTTGTATGGCAACCCCCTCAGGGCGTGGAGATAGGGGGTAAGTATGTTCTAGGAATATGTTTGGGAGGGCAAACTAATAGGGATCGGTCGTACACTTTATTGCTCTAAGGCCAACTCTGAAGAAGTTGTGGGCATTTCATCATTTTTGTAAATTTTGTATGGCAACCCTATTAGAGCGTGGAGATAGGGGGTAAGTATATTCTAAGAATATGTATGGGAGGGCAAACTAATGGGGGTCGGTTGTACACTTTATTGCTCTAAGGCCAACTATGAAGAAGTTGTGGGCATTTTATCATTTTTGTAAATTTTGTATGGCAACCCCATTAGGGCGTGGAGATAGGGGGTAAGTATGTTCTAGAAATATATTTATGAGGGCAAACTAATAGGGGTCGGTCGTACACTTTATTGCTCTAAGGCCAACTCTGAAGAAGTTGTGGGCATTTTATCATTTTTGTAAATTTTGTATGGCAACCCCATTAGGGCGTGGAGATAGGGGGTAAGTACCTTCTAGGAATATGTTTGGGAGGGCAAACTAATAGGGGCCGGTTATACACTTTATTGCTCTAAGGCCAACTGTGAAAAAGTTGTGGGCTTTTTATCATTTTTGTAAATTTTGTATGGCAACCCCATTAGGGCGTGGAGATAGGGGGTAAATATGTTCTAGAAATATATTTGGGAGGGCAAACTAATAGGGGTCGGTCGTACACTTTATTGCTCTAAGGGCAACTCTGAAGAAGTTGTGGGCATTTTTACATAATTTTTGTAAATTTTGTATGGCAACCCCCTTAGGGCGTGGAGATAGGGGAGAAGTACCTTCTAGGAATATGTTTGGGAGGGCAAACTAATAGGGGTCGGTTATACACTTTATTGCTCTAAGGCCAACTGTGAAAAAGTTGTGGGCTTTTTATCATTTTTGTAAATTTTGTATGGCAACCCCATTAGGGCGTGGAGATAGGGGGTAAATATGTTCTAGAAATATATTTGGGAGGGCAAACTAATAGGGGTCGGTCGTACACTTTATTGCTCTAAGGGCAACTCTGAAGAAGTTGTGGGCATTTTTACATAATTTTTGTAAATTTTGTATGGCAACCCCCTTAGGGCGTGGAGATAGGGGGTAAGTATGTTGTAGGCATATGTTTGGGAGGGCAAACTAATAGGGGTCGGTTATACACTTTATTGCTCTAAGGCCAACTGTGAAGAAGTTGTGGGCTTTTTATCATTTTTGTAAAGTTTGTATGGCAACCCCATTAGAGCATGGAGATAGGGGGTAAGTATGTTCTAGGAATATGTTTGAGAGGGCAAACTAATAGGGGTCGGTCGTACACTTTATTGCTCTAAGGCCAACTCTGAAGAAGTTGTGGGCATTTTATCATTTTTGTAAATTTTGTATGGCAACCCCATTAGGGCGTGGAGATAGGGGGGTAAGTATGTTCAAGGAATATGTTTGGGAGGGCAAACTAATAGGGGTCGGTTATACACTTTATTGCTCTAAGGCCAACTGTGAAAAAGTTGTGGGCTTTTTATCATTTTTGTAAATTTTGTATGGCAACCCCATTAGGGCGTGGAGATAGGGGGTAAATATGTTCTAGAAATATATTTGGGAGGGCAAACTAATAGGGGTCGGTCGTACACTTTATTGCTCTAAGGGCAACTCTGAAGAAGTTGTGGGCATTTTTACATAATTTTTGTAAATTTTGTATGGCAACCCCCTTAGGGCGTGGAGATAGGGGGTAAGTACCTTCTAGGAATATGTTTGGGAGGGCAAACTAATAGGGGTCGGTCGTACACTTTATTGCTCTAAGGCCAACTCTGAAGAAGTTGTGGGCATTTTATCATTTTTGTAAATTTTGTATGGCAACCCCATTAGGGCGTGGAGATAGGGGGGTAAGTATGTTCAAGGAATATGTTTGGGAGGGCAAACTAATAGGGGTCGGTTATACACTTTATTGCTCTAAGGCCAACTGTGAAAAAGTTGTGGGCTTTTTATCATTTTTGTAAATTTTGTATGGCAACCCCATTAGGGCATGGAGATAGGGGGTAAGTATGTTCTAGGAATATGTTTGAGAGGGCAAACTAATAGGGGTCGGTCGTACACTTTATTGCTCTAAGGCCATCTATGAAGAAGTTGTGGGCATTTTCATATCATTTTTGTAAATTTTGTATGGCAACCCCCTCAGGGCGTGGAGATAGGGGGTAAGTATGTTCTAGGAATATGTTTGGGAGGGCAAACTAATAGGGGTCGGTCGTACACTTTATTGCTCTAAGGCCAACTCTGAAGAAGTTGTGGGCATTTCATCATTTTTGTAAATTTTGTATGGCAACCCTATTAGGGCGTGGAGATAGGGGGTAAGTATGTTCTAAGAATATGTATGGGAGGGCAAACTAATGGGGGTCGGCTGTACACTTTATTGCTCTAAGGCCAACTATGAAGAAGTTGTGGGCATTTTATCATTTTTGTAAATTTTGTATGGCAACCCCATTAGGGCGTGGAGATAGGGGGTAAGTATGTTCTAGAAATATATTTATGAGGGCAAACTAATAGGGGTCGGTCGTACACTTTATTGCTCTAAGGCCAACTCTGAAGAAGTTGTGGGCATTTTATCATTTTTGTAAATTTTGTATGGCAACCCCATTAGGGCGTGGAGATAGGGGGTAAGTACCTTCTAGGAATATGTTTGGGAGGGCAAACTAATAGGGGTCGGTTATACACTTTATTGCTCTAAGGCCAACTGTGAAAAAGTTGTGGGCTTTTTATCATTTTTGTAAATTTTGTATGGCAACCCCATTAGGGCGTGGAGATAGGGGGTAAATATGTTCTAGAAATATATTTGGGAGGGCAAACTAATAGGGGTCGGTCGTACACTTTATTGCTCTAAGGGCAACTCTGAAGAAGTTGTGGGCATTTTTACATAATTTTTGTAAATTTTGTATGGCAACCCCCTTAGGGCGTGGAGATAGGGGGTAAGCATGTTGTAGGCATATGTTTGGGAGGGCAAACTAATAGGGGTCGGTTATACACTTTATTGCTCTAAGGCCAACTGTGAAGGAGTTGTGGGCTTTTTATCATTTTTGTAAAGTTTGTATGGCAACCCCATTAGGGCATGGAGATAGGGGGTAAGTATGTTCTAGGAATATGTTTGAGAGGGCAAACTAATAGGGGTCGGTCGTACACTTTATTGCTCTAAGGCCAACTCTGAAGAAGTTGTGGGCATTTTATCATTTTTGTAAATTTTGTATGGCAACCCAATTAGGGCGTGGAGATAGGGGGGTAAGTATGTTCTAGGAATATGTTTGGGAGGGCAAACTAATGGGGGTCGGTCGTAAACTTTATTGCTCTAAGGCCAACTCTGAAGAAGTTGTGGGCATTTTATATTTTTTGTAAATTTTGTATGGCAACTCCATTAGGGTGTGGAGATAGGGGGTAAGTATGTTCTAGAAATATGTTTAGGCGAAGAAACTAATAGGGGTCGGTCATACACTTTATTGCTCTAAGGCCAACTCTGAAGAAGTTGTGGGCATTTTATCATTTTTGTAAATTTTGTATGGCAACCCCATTAGGGCGTGGGGATAGGGGGTAAGTATGTTCTAGGAATATGTTTGGGAGGGCAAACTAATAGGGGTCGGTCGGACACTTTATTGCTCTAAGGCCAACTCTAAAGAAGTTTTGGGCATTTTTACATCATTTTTGTAAATTTTGTATGGCAACACCCTTAGGGCGTGGAGATAGGGGGTAAGTAAGTTCTAGGAATATATTTGGGAGGGCAAACTAATAGGGGTCGGTCGTACACTTTATTGCTCTAAGGCCAACTCTGAAGAAGTTGTGGGCATTTTTACATCATTTTTGTAAATTTTGTATGGCAACCCCCTTAGGGCGTGGAGATAGGGGGTAAGTATATGTTAGGAATATGTTTGGGAGGGCAAACTAATGGGGGTCGGTCGTACACTTTATTGCTCTAAGGCCAACTCTGAAGAAGTTGTGGGCATTTTATAATTTTTGTAAATTTTGTATGGCAAACCCATTAGGGCGTGGAGATAGGGGGTAAGTATGTTCTAGAAATATGTTTGGGCGAAGAAACTAATAGGGGTCGGTCGTACACTTTATTGCTCTAAGGCCAACTCTGAAGAAGTTGTGGGCATTTTATCATTTTTGTAAATTTTGTATGGCAACCCCATTAGGGCGTGGAGATAGGGGGTAAGTATGTTCTAGGAATATGTTTGGGAGGGCAAACTAATAGGGGTCGGTCGGACACTTTATTGCTCTAAGGCCAACTCTAAAGAAGTTGTGGGCATTTTTACATCATTTTTGTAAATTTTGTATGGCAACCCCCTTAGGGCGTGGAGATAGGGGGTAAGTATGTTCTAGGAATATGTTTGGGAGGGCAAACTAATGGGGGTCGCTCGTACACTTTTTTGCTCTAAGGCCAACTCTGAAGAAGTTGTGGGTATTTTATAATTTTTGTAAATTTTGTATGGCAACCCCATTAGGGCGTGGAGATAGGGGGTAAGTATGTTCTAGAAATATGTTTGGGAGAAGAAACTAATAGGGGTCGGTCGTACACTTTATTGCTCTAAGACCAACTCTAAAGAAGTTGTGGGCATTTTTACATAATTTTTGTAAATTTTTTATGGCAACCCCCTTAGGGCGTAGAGATAGGGGGTAAGTATGTTCTAGGAATATGTTTGGGAGGGCAAACTAATGGGGGTCAGTCGTACACTTTATTGCTCTAAGGCCAACTCTGAAGAAGTTGTGGGCATTTTATCATTTTTGTTAATTTTGTATGGCAACCCCATTAGGGGGTGGAGATAGGGGGTAAGTATGTTCTAGGAATATGTTTGGGAGAAGAAACTAATAGGGGTCGGTCGTACACTTTATTGCTCTAAGGCCAACTCTGAAGAAGTTGTGGGCATTTTCATATCATTTTTGTAAATTTTGTATGGCAACCCCCTCAGGGCGTGGAGATAGGGGGTAAGTATATTCCAGGAATATGTTTGGGAGTAGAAATTAATGGGGGTCTGTGATACATTTTTTTCCTCTACGGGCAAGTCCGGGGAAGTTATAGCGGTTTTTACCTTATTTTTTAAAATTTTGTATGGCAACCATGTCAGGGGCTAGAGATAGAGGGTAAGTATGTTCCACAAAAATGTTTGGATGGAAAAAATAATTTGGGTCGGTCTTACATTTTACCTTTGTAGGAGAACCCTGGAAGCCGTAGGAGCGATTTTAAAAATGTTTAAATTAAGCTTTACTAATAAAATTTTTATTTTGGGTGTGTTTCAATAATATAGACATGACTGATTCTGTTTTGTTCTTTTTTTGTTGTTTTTTTATTATTACATGTAAAAGTATGTTCTTTGTTGTTGTTGTAGACTCAAAAAACCGAGGTAGTCGTGGTTTTTTGCTTATATCTCGGTTATTTATCGGGCGATTTTGCTGAATTTCAATACCGATTTTCTCGAGACTATCTGTGACAGTTTGATACCACATTCGGGTCTATGCGATATCGGGGGGCTTCAGAAAGTTGATTTCAACCATAACACGGACAGACGGTCAGACGGACAGACGGACAGACGGACATCGCTAAATCGGTTTCCCTATCTATAAGGATCCAGAATATATATACTTTATGGGGTCCCAAATGGATAATAAAGGAATTACAAACGGAATGACAAACTTATATATACCCTTATCACTTATGTGAAGGGTATAATAAAAGTTTATTGGCTACTGTAAAAGCCATTAAGACTTAAACTTACAGAAGAGAATAAAAAATAATTTATCAAAAGTACGAGCATTGAAGAGCAACGACAAAAATTTAGTGGCGTGTGGATAAATGATACGAATGCAGCACATGCCGGATTTAACAAAGGAAACAACGGACACATGCAGTCACTAAAATATCAAAAATTTAAGTAAAAATCTATATAATGCATTCCTCTAATGCTTTCGTTGCACGACCAAATGTGTAAATGCATACAATTTAAGACAAAACTGTGCAAGGGATTTGGCTTCCACGTAAGCCGGCCCAAATTGGAAAAGATCGTTTTTTTCATTATAAAAAAAAAAAAATCGAAAACTTTTGCTAAAAGATAACGATATTTTGTTAATTTTAAGGAATATCTTGTTGGACGGTTTTTAAATGAATATCCAGTTATTTTAAATAGATTACCAGTTGATATTACCTTAATAATTTTGTGAATGTATTTGCTTTTAACTCCAACAATTAAAAATTTTGGTTAAAAAAAAGGCTATGATTTTCAAGGATGGTTTTTAAGCTTTTAATACAAGAGCAAAATTTCTAAACTCAATAATCACTTAAAGACTGTTATAACTGTGACATTTCAAATTGAAGTTCAAAAGAATTTTGATTTTAAGATCGAGTTTTGTGAAATATTTTGAGAACGGGTTTATTTGTTTTTCGCTTTTGATTAAGCAAAAACCTATTAAAAAAAGGTTTGACATTTTCATCAAAACGTACAAAGCCCAATTTTGCGCTATGTGATCATTTGGAGCTCTTAGTAGATAAATAAAAATAAAAACAAATATACAGGGTGTCTGGTGGCAGGTTTTTATTTTGAAACTTGAATAAAAAACGTAATAATTGACACAAAGTTTTATTAAGACCAATAAACGATAGAATGGAAATGAGGATTTTATTTTTTAAAAAGTATGGCATCCTGCACACACGGCCAGAGCTTCGATAAATTTGCTTCGAGAAAATTTCCCCCAAAAAAGATCTGTCGCTTTGAGAACATCCCATGGCTACCGAGGTTGTCCGAATTAGCTTTTAAGGAACCTCTTGCAGTTTAATGGAAAATATTCGTCCAAAAATAAGCTTTATTAAACCAAGTTTACTGCAGCTTGTGGCACAGAACAAAAGGCTCCGTTTTAAACAGTATGTTCAACTCGACGGGTGACATCTGTATGACATATTAATAAGACTTTGTGTGTTATTTCGTTTTTTATTTTAGTTTGAAAACATTAGTGTGTCACCAGACACCCTCTACATATGGTCAACTGAAACGAAAAACTACGTATTTTACAAAAAATCTCAAATCGATATTTTAACATATTTGAGTTAATTTTATTGAAAAAGTACATGACAATAAATTTATTTATTATTACACACAAAACTTAAATGTCAGAAAAAGGGGCAATTAACAAGCACTGTCTTTGTTATTTTAAAAATGTTTTTGCTTCTCCTTTAAAATTTTGAAAAGTGTACTTACGTGGTTTTGCATTTAAGACGATGGTATAGTCCAAATTTTTTTAACCGAAGTTTGCTCCCCATTGTACATATTTAACTTCTTTGGTGCATGTTAGTGAGGCCATGAGTTAGACGTAAACTCCGTTTAATCTTATTATTAGTAGACGGAATCCAACACAAGATAAAATTCGTAAAAGAAGCGGAGCAGAAAACGAAGGAGACACTCGTTTAATGGACAACAGCCAAAAGGACATGTTCAGGATACATATATTAGCAATTTGGCATCATGCATACATATGTATATGCACATATATATAATATTTCTTTTTTTATTTCAGGGCTATTTTCTATTGTTTTTTTGTTTTTGTTTTACCAAAACGATAAGCAATCGTCTAGAATTAGGTGTACAATACAGTAGGGCTTTGGTTTAATTAGACAAACATTTGGTAAAATATGCGTGTAATTTATTTTTAATTGTAGTTTTACGAAAATCATAAGCACGGAATCTTACTGGAAAAGCAAGTTAACCATGAAGAGTGCACAGGGACTTGCAGGAATTGTATAACTATCACTCAAAGCAGACATTTGACGGCGCTAGGTATAATTTGGGATTTAAAATCAATTAATCTGGTAGCCGGAAGAGTTGCAAGGGGATCTGTGGCTTTATTGATGTCAACGGGACAATTTACTTAGATGTCGTATAGTCATGGCAAGATTATTATAGAAATAAAGAATTGTGTTAGCCACTACAAGGTCCCAATGCGGCTAAGCAAACCAAAAACTTTCATAACATTTTATCCACGATAAGATAGTCATTCACTACTTTAGTGATAGCAGTGCCCTCCTAAGAGAGCTTTTGCTACCAAATTAACCCCTTAACTTTCCAGTCCTCCTCAACTAGAAGTTCTCAGATAAATAGTAAAGTGGCGATAAATGCAACCTTGTACCATCGGACAATGACTCAGTTCGTAGAACAGGGGTATTAAAAAGAATGAGATAGGAGGAGATTTGGAGATACCAGGGGGCAATTTACCAGTAGAAATAGGGGTATAGGATATGTTGTCAGGGTTAAAGCCAAATAATTTTTAATAAATACCCCTTCAGGGACTATGAGAATATCCAATGATACGGGGCGACTAAGTTTCTTATATCCTGGCAATTTCAGACTCCTAGTAGGAATCGTAATAGGTTATTGGTAGACAGCGGCTTTGTCCACCAATAACCCCCTATAGAAAACTGTCTATGGAGTTTTATTTCTTCCGAAACCTGGGAAAAGATTTTGTAATAAACAAGACAAGACTACAGCGGGGGCGTTTTTTGTTTTTAATATAAACTGTTTTAACCTGAGTCAATGGGTTATTGTTTTTTTCTTTCTGGTAGCACGAAGTACCCACAGAACCTTAATGTGGGGTTTCCAGGGTCAGTTGGATAAATGTAATCAAACATGCCCACTGGAAGCTTATAAATAATAACAAATAAATAAACTCTTAGATTTACTTTGTTTAATTTTTTAATACCCTACATCCGCACATGGAAGGAGGAAGTGGCTTTTGGCGCTTGTTTAATTATCATCCGCTTGGCTAGGCTACTCCGGTGGTTCAGTAGTAAAAAAAGGAGTCTACAGGTCGGGAGGCTGTGAGATCGATTCCTACTACAAACCCAGGTAAGTCCGCCCCATTTCACTTTTTTTTATTTCTAATCCTTTTCTAAATTTATTCTTTCCTTTTATATCCACCCTTTCTATCTGCCTTTTCAGGTAATAAAAAAGGACCTAATTATCCGGACCAAAGCGAGCTGTATCATTTGCTTTAACGGCTGTCTGTTCTACCTAACCTCTGCTTTTTTAAAATTTTCCCAATCGGTATGTTAAATAAGTTCCGCGGTAAGCTGCTACCTTTGTAATCAGAAGCAAATAAATATTTTAAAAAATATGGCTGAAATTAAAAAAAAATTTTATTCGCCAGTACACAATTCGTTAAAATAAAATTTTTATTAAGAAAAAAATATTTTTAACCTAATACTGTTTATAATTAAGTGTGCGTACACATTAGGACTTAACACAATTAACAATGATAATGCTGGTCATTACACTGTAAAGTAGGGCTTAGCCATATATGTTTTTTTAAGAGTAAAAAAATTTAACTTGTCAAATACTTGCTAAGTGTGAATGAAGTTTAAAGGCTATATTACTACTAGAGAGCTGCACGGATATACTGTAATGTACTAATTTTTCGGGGGTGTGGACCACTGGGTGATCCGCTGCAATTTCCACTCAAAAAGTTAAACTAAACTCTTAACTCCACAATCCCTTTTATTGCATGACGGTAGGTCGATGGGACCCGTTTTAGCCGCGAGCTTCAGTAGTTGGGGGGGTTCTTGACCTCCGTCAAACAAAACCACATTACGTATTATTATTATTATTATTATTATTATTATTATTATTATTATTATTATTATTATTATTATTATTATTATTATTATTATTATTAAAGAGTCCCGATTTTAGAGGGGTGCTAACAAATATGTACATGATTGAAACTACTAACTATGGATTCCTCAACAAAAAAAAATTTGATTCTATGGATGGGTGAAATTTAATCAAAAGTATTAGATGTCAAGCCAAATAGTGAGATGTGGTTGTCCGTACCTCATGTTCGTAACCCTCCCTAACCATTGTTCCTCATAACATTACATTTAATTTAAGAAGAACCCGATAACGCGATCAAGAAAGAATTTTTGTTCTCAACCCCCAAGGAAAAGTCTTTATAATTTTACTCCAGCATGGTTTTTATTTAATTATTTCACATTATAATTTGAAGAGAAAAAAAATTTAATCTAGAGATGGAAAAAAAACAGGTGAAGCTAACCTTCCAGCTAATCTAACAATCCTACTTTAAAATTATCAACCTAACTTTCTAATTCTTTTTCTTTTTTTTTTCTCTTTTTTTTTTTTTTTTTTTTTTTTTTTTTTTGAAGTAAAAAAATTCTCGAAGTGTATTCTATCTAAACAATTGCGCTCATAAATCGATAACTGTTATATATGTATATTAATCAAAGCAAGTTATGGAAATTTAAAGTTTTATGGTCATCTCTTTCATTTGTATAATACTGATTTTTAATTGTGGGTTATTTTTCTCTTATTTGTTTTATTTTTGGTCGTAACGTTTAGCAATATTTATTTATAAAAAAAATTTGATGTGTAAAGAAGAATAGCAAAAGAATTATGTGCAAAATTTCAAAAATCCAAATTTTTTTTTTTTTTTTTTTTAAACAATTACTTTATAATTGTACTGAGTTATTTTCTAGTAATACCATTTACTATGTTATATCTGTTGTTAATTAATACCGTTATATATCAACGATATTGGGAAAAAAATTTTGTATTTTTGGAAAGAACAGAGCAAAAAACAAAATTGATACTCAAGCTTTGTTAGTTCCTCTAATTTTTAATTATATATTTCTTTATTGTAACAGTTCTGACAGAGGTTGTACTAAAAGAGCTTATGTTAACTACAAAAGAGAATATGTAATGTACTTACTTGCAGTGATGTTGAAAAGCTTTCCAAATCGCCGCTGTTAACTTTCTCCACGATGTAAAATTTACATTTGTTGTCTAAGTTATTGAGTTGATCACTCCGTTATTCTTTATTTTGTTGTTTTTGTTTCATATCTAGTTTTTTTTTTCTCTCTTTTTCTTTGCAATTCACTTTTATTTTTCCTTCTTCAATAATGAAATTCTTTAATAATCTTAATTCACAGTAGCACGATTTAGCCGAAATTATGCAAACTAGTATATATATATATTTTTCGACAATTAACATTTTAATTATACGTTGAAAAAAAATTACTTTAAATTTTTATCTCAACTGTAATTAAAATGTTGTCCACACTAAAAATCAGTATTAAAAAAAATACTCTTGAATCAAAGATTTATGTTGAATTAATTATATAATGTTTCTACAAATTCTTTAATTTCGTTACACTATGCTGTAACCAAAAAGATTTATGAGTGCATTTTTCTATTTTAATAAATTTTACCCATATCACTTTACACTAATATAATAATTTTTTTCTTATTTTTTTTTTTTCTTTTTTAAAGCTAGGTCACGACTCCTCCACTATATATTTGAAACTGGTTTTCCTTTCTGGTATTACAAGGGAATCAACCAATTAATAACAGGCCATTGTATTTGTAGAGAATTATTATAATTCTGCTGTATATGTCAACCTTCGTATTTTTGGAGAAATTTGCGAATCCCTTGTCCAAATCGAACAACAAAAAAACTTGCAGCTATTAATAAAATTAGAATTTTGATAACTAGGTTGAAGTGTCATAATTAAATTTTGTTATATTACCTATTTATGCAATTCAGATGAAATTAACCCGTTAAGTGCCAGAAATGCCAAAATAGAGATAATTTTAGAACTTTAGCTAATTAAACTTCTTTTTCTTCGTTCAGATTCTTTAGAAATTTAAAAAAATAACCCCAGCTTTTTCGTTTCTTCCAAATTAATCAAAAATTGGACACCAGTTAAAAATGCGTTGACACTAAAGTTTAATTAATAATTTAGTCAAACCACTTGTAATTTCCTATGAATAAATATGTAATTAAATTATTGAAATAAATATTTCCCTATTATAGTCGCAATGTAAATTAATTCACCTTAAAAATTTGTGGTTATTGTGTGTTAAGAAAAAAAACCACATGGATTTTTTAACCAAGTTAATATAAAACGATGTTGTAAGTTTGCTGGTTCAAACGAAAAAGAATGATGGCATTTCCTTTTAGACCTCATTTATTTTTTTGAGAATCAATATGGTGTAATTTAGTAGTTTTATTGGAAATGCTTGAAGATACTTTTGGCAATTATTAATTTGGGAGCACTGTAGAAAGTTACAAATTGTCGATTTATTGTATAAGATTTCACTGAACCTACCCTGTATAACAGCTATAAAATCCGTTACCAATTTTAACTATTTAAATGCATCTATGAAATACAAATATATTTCTGCTATATATTCTTACTGGGTACGTAATAATTTTAATAATAAAAATGTTCTTTCAAAACAAAAATCTTAAAAACCAAAGCTGTGTGTATTTCCCACATTACAATACTTAAGCTATATGTTCACTTGAATATTTCAAAGGATTAACTCTAATTTGTAGAGCCCCTAAATTGATAAGTACTTTTACGTCACAACCGTCATTTATGTATTCGTTACCTGACAGAGTTTTTAATTTGAGATTCCTTGTTTTTTATTCCTTTCTGCGAAAAAATTAAAGTCGATGATATATTCGTTATTGCAAAAGTAGTAGATCAGGAGCACACACAATGAGCATTTGCTGGCTAGTTTAGTTTTGAGGGTTTTTAAATTAATTTTTGATATGTATGTATATGAATGTCAATACAAATTGCATATGGTGGTTATTTTTGTTATAACAGAACATGCACAACATTTCAACAACAAATTATAGTTACAACACAGCCTGTTATATATTTTTTTTTTGATAACAAAACATACACAAAACATCACATATTAACACACACATACAAGCAGAATATTATTATTTAATTGCAAAAACAAAAACGTGCTACAAAAAAAATTTCATATTTTGCCAACGAGTATTGATACAATAATAGTTTGTTGTTTTTGTTTGTAGTATTTCCTTATTAACGTTCACTTTCTAAGGTATTTCTATTTTACCGAGGTCAAAATTGTTGGTATTTGACAAACTACTGTTAGCCATCTTCTGTACTCTCACACTGCGAGCAAATACAAGTGCATACTCTCTTTTACGCCGAACTTCAAAAGTTATTTGACAGCTTATTCGCTGCAGACATTTTATAAAAACATATATAGCCCCCACACACATATGTACGACTTTACGTATTCAAGCCATTTATATTTTCGGCTTAAATGTGGCGACTCCATTTTAAAGACTTTTCTTTAGAAACAATTAAAGTTTTATATGGAAATAATTTAAGAAAATCTAAGTAAACAATGGTGTTAAAATATTTTTGTCGCAGGATTAGATGCCGTTATTTTTTCGTTCAGCCATTGTAGAGTTGTAGATTGTACAGTTTGCTATAAATAGTTTTGGTTTTCCTTTTTTATTTATATTCAGAAAGAGCTTGCATGGTTACAAAAAAGTTATGGTAAAGATACGAGCTAAAGTTTTGCATATAGAAAAAAAATTTAAGGCAAAAGGCCTAAAATTTATTTGAAAATTAAAACAAGATAATTTTTTTTTAATTTAAAATAATTAAGCTTCACATAAAATAATAATTTTAATAATTATAGTTCTTTGAACTTCTTTTAAAAAATACTAAATATATTCTGCTGAGGTAAAGGATTAAAAGCTAAATAAAAAGCTACTTTTAGCTAGCAAGAACCGTATATTTTGTATTAAATAATTAAGTTTAAAGTTTATGTACTTATTTTACTATTAACTTACCGAAAAAAAATGTATATTTTATACACAAACAACTTCTTTAATAATGTGACATTGAACTGGTTAGGTGCTCTTATGTCCTTAAGGTTTCAATTTACAGTAACTAGAACTGCTGCTTATAAACTCATGTTATGAAGTTATATTTAAAATGTACTTGCCAACATAATACCAATAAGATAAAAACATATAATTTCCTTTTAGTAACGATAATAGCGTTTATAGTTTTCATACTTATTATCACATTATTGTATCACTATCTTTTTTAGCCCCGTATAAAAAAGTTTTCTCATAAACATGCCATTAAATAGTGCGACTCAATGATAAAACAAACATACAGACACCAAGTTTGGGTAAAGATGGGGAAAAAAATTTTAAAAAAACACATGTGTGTATGAATATAAATATAATTTATAGTTAAAAGGGATTTGTTTAAGCGTTTTGAGAGTTAACTTTTTTCTTAAACATTTTTCATTTATGATTTTTGTAATTGAACTTTCATTTTAAAAAGCTAAGCTTTAAAGTGCAAGAGTGGACTTTGTAAATTACTCTTTAAGTGCGTAGAATAGCATGTAATATTTAATTAAAATTTATCAACTTCTAGCTTAACTGGCTAATCCCAAAGGCCCTTACAAAAACCCTTTGGGTCTAAGGTCAGTTAAATATTTAACAGAATAGTTTTTTTGTGTAAAATTAAGTCCTTAAAAAAAATTTTAAAATCAGATAACACATTTAATTAGAAATTTAAGACATTTATTTTGAATCAAAGGCTAAGTATAGGAACACAACACCAACGTCAACGGGAAGACTTGTCGTCGTTGAGAAATAATAAACACAACAACGGCGACAGCTCGAAGGCACTGCCAATAACATTTCTAGTGTGAATTAATATGTAAACTTTTTTAAAAAAGTGGAGGCATTTTCAGAAAAATATGGCAATACTCTAAAAAGCATAAAAAAAATATAAGGGAATAGGAAAAATTGATGAGCAAATTAAAATAAGTTTTATCCCAGCCGCATGTGTAAAATTGTTTTAAAATTTAATATATTTGGAGCAATTTATAGTCCAAAGTGCCTATTTCGGGTGGTCAATTGTATTAGTGCCAATGCAAATGGACCAATGATCACCAAAAACAAGGGACTTAGAGACAGCGCCCAAAGGCTGATTTGTGCCAAAATGTACTTTGACCAGAAGAATACATGCACACTTAGCCGGAAGGATGAACGGACGGACGGAAAGATAGACAAAGGAATGGACGGAAAGATGGACAGATGGACTAGCAAAAAATTAGGTTTTTTTCATTAAAAAGTTACATTTTTTATACAAAGCTACATAAAGGAAAAGAAGCTATATTGAAGTGATTTTTTTTTTGGACAACAAATATTAATTAAAATTCATTGAATAAGATAATTTTGACTTAGGTGCATAACTTTTGTTAAGTCAAAAGTGCTGTTTTCGTTAATGCACTTGACATACCCAATTAGGTTTCCAATGTTTGTTTTTACAAAGGCAACCAAAATTTTCTTTAAAAAATTATAAGGGGGTGCTCCACATTATACCTCATTTGTGTTAAATAGAAATTGGTAGGAATTGTATGGAAGTAGATTTCCGAGGCTGACCAGAGTCGTATCTGGTGCCACGGGAATCAGTTGGCACCATGCGCTTACCAGTGAATGAGGTGAAGTCTTCTTCGGGAGTTCACGTAGTGGCTGTGGTTATCCCCATGCAGGGCAACTGAGAACGAAAGTATATATGCTGGGGTCCGTCCTGTGCGGGCCCCAGAGTGATCGCGTGAGCGGTTTATATGGACTTAAGATTCACAAGATAGAGTAAATAAAAAAAAGTAAAAAGAAAAAGCTTTGGCTTGAGGCAGATTGTCCTTGTTGTCGATGTGGCATGTACATTACCAATAATTAGCACAGCAATATAAGGTTTTAAGGGTACCAATACCTCATTTGTGTTAAATAGAAATTGGTAGAAATTGTATGGAAGTAGATTTCCGAGGCTGACCAGAGTCATATCTGGTCCCACGGGAATCAGTTGGCACCATGTGCTTACCAGTGCATGAGGTGAAGTCTTCTTCGGGAGTTCACGTAGTGGCTGTGGTTATCCCCATGCAAGGCAACTGAGAACGAAACTATATATGCTGGGGTCTGTCCTGTGCGGGCCCCAGAGTGATCGCGCAAGCGGTTTATATGAACTTAAGGTTCACAAGATAGAGTCTCTAGTTTTGGTGGGTCTGCCTGAAAAGGTGTAAGTGTGTTTGGAAGTAGGAGAATAGGGAAACTGGCTACGGCTGGGGACACTAGGATCCTCAGATTAGTAGCAAATAATGAAATGGCCGGCATTGGTATGTTGAAGCATGTGCGTGATTCGGTCCTGACTGGCGGTGAGAAGATTATGAAGCGTTGGTGAAAGTGGAGAAATTGATTTGTCTGAATGAAAAAAGATCCTTCGAACAGAGCTAGGTGTCGCATTTGTTGGATGCGGCGTGATAATCATAATCTTTCTTGCTTAAGGTTGGGTGCGGTTTTACAAGTGTGCGGAGATGTGCCTTATCGGCGCGGATCTGCTTTGATTATGAAAGGCGAAATCAAAACTAGAGAAGCAATTTGGGTTAACAAAGCCCAGCTCCTCTGCAAGGGGGTTGTGGCTAACATAGAGTCATGGCAGAGAATTGCAACCTGGGTGGCAGGTAGACGCATTGTCTCCACTTTGTGTTAAGAGCACCGTGAATTATTGCCCTCAATGTAGGTAAAACCCTAAGCATCTACTCTGCTAGTATCGGTAAAAATTCGTTTTTTCAATAAAAAGTTTCCTTTTTTAACTAACGCTTATAGAGTAAAAACTGAAATTATTAATGGTTTCATTTGCAAAAACTAAAAATATAGTAAGTAATGAACTTAAGCCTAAATAAAAAATGAAATTATTTTTTATAATTTTAAAGTTTAAAATTGCCAACACATATGGTAAATATGCAGACATGCAAAGTTCGCTTGAAAAACTTCTTAAACAAGGAACTAACGAAAAAAATTTTATAGTATTAGATTTTCAAATATTGGGGGAGCTTATATTAAAAATGCAGCTATATTAATGACTCTTAAAAGTGGATTTTCTATGGGCTTTCGTAAATAAGTAAAAAGCGCACCTAAACATAAGGCAGCTGAATCACAACTGCTGAAACACAAAAACACAATTTTTCTTAGTGCATGCAATTATAAAAGTAATAAAATGATACTTATATTTAAAAATAAATGCTTTTTGAATCTCGTTTTCAACAACTCTAAGGAATTATTGCCTTATAATCTAGAATTAAAATTAAATCTAGAATTATAACTAAATTAATTAAATTCACGATGAATCTGCCCATTTCAGGTTATTTTTTGTAAAAACTACTTGTATATAATGTATTTTTAATCAATAATGCACATTTAAAATGCTTTACAAAAAATTATGTCTTATTCTACGACTTGTAAAAAAGTTACGAAAATTAGATCAAAACTGTTAAAATTATACATGTTACGTAGAAGGACAATAAGTCACATTAAACGTAACAAATGTTACCAAACAGCAACGCTGCTTTACATAGTAATAAGGGAATACATAAGTTTGTCGTTTCGATTGTAATTTTTTTAATATCCATTTGCGATGCTAAAAGTAAACATATATATATTCTGAATCCTTAAAGATAGAGAATTCAGTACAATTGTTCAAATGTTGTGAGTTTTCTGTTTCTAAAACTATGATAGCTTTACGCTTTAAGCCCACAAATAATTATAGATAATATTGACGGTTCAAAAATAACTTACTTAGATCAGGTAGGTGACTATGTAAACAAAAGGACCAATGTGATGAGTGTAAAGGATTCAACCCAGCGGAATATAGCGCTCTTACTTGTTAATTCAAACTATATTGTTTTTGTAAAGTAAACTTTCAATCCAGTTTAATAACAGTAAATTTTTGTTTTTTTTTTATTCAAAAGTAATTGAAAGCTTAAAATAAAAAAAAAACGTTATATTGACGTTGCAAGGATATTGAGTAAAAATAATACGTAGTTTATGAACTTTACTCTGAAATTGAATATGAGACATATGAGACAATAAAAACTATCACGAAATTGAGTTAAAAACTGATATAGATTTTTTTTCACAAAAGTACTTGTCTAGCAAAATGAACCGTTTAAAATTTTTATAAGAGTACCCTTGGGAAACATAAATATTTTGTACATTTAAACAAGCTTATTTGGTTTAAGGACGAAATGAAGGACAAAATACTCAATAAATTTATTTATTTAGATGTGAATATTGAAGGTTTAATATAAAAAGGGCATGACTCGGTATGTTGTTACCTAACGGGGGAAGAAAACTCCTTCTTTAAGATTGTAAGATTTTGCATATTAGAAAAGAGACAAAAATTTTTTTCAATCCAAAGGAACAAGTAAAAAAAAACGAGTTTGACGCCTTTTATATTAAGCCATAAATATGTTTGTGTTATCTGTTTAAATTAAATTGAATGAAAATATTTTCCTTTCATTTCTTTGTAAATGTTTCCTTGCTAAAAACATTTTTTTTTCAACACAAACAAGCATTAAACTTACTTCAACAAAGGTTAAGATCAATATTATTAGATTCAAGCTCTTCCCTTTTTTTATCAAGGAGTCGATAATCGAAAATTGGAAGAAAAAATTAATTTTTTTTGACTGAACTATTTATTTTGAAAAAAAAACATTCAAAGAAAAATATTAAATAATTACGAGCATAATTTTAGAGGGAAACAAATTTGGCATAAAAAAATTTAAAATTTTTTAGTAATTGCTGCATATAAAAAGAATTATATTTTTTACGTCTCTTTAGTATTTAAAACTGGTGACGAAAATATAAAATTTTTTAAACCTTTAAAAATTGCAATTTTAAATCAATATGCATACGCACGTTCGCTTTCATGACAGTGCATTGATGCGTTCACGTTTCCACAATGCTACACACTTTTTGCCTGCAATATTTAGTTAAAAGATTTAAGAGGTGGTGCTGGGTAGCATTATGGCTGCACATTTTTTATTTACCAAAGATACTTAAAGTAGTTTGGAGGTAATGATTTGGTAGTATTTTTTTAAGCACATCTGCGTCAAAAACATTCTTGCATGGTACCAATTTCCTAAAGGAATATTGCTTGAATGCACAAAAATTTGCTGCAATGTTTACTTTTTTTTGCTTTGTCCTTTAAAAAAAATATCCAAAAAGAAAATAAATTTTTTTAGCCAACACATATCAATTAAAGAAAAAATCTATGTACTTAAGATTTAGAACGTTAACGGAAAAAATATTCATTTTTAATAGAAAAGAAATTGTATGAACTTAAGCCAAATTAAAAAGCAAAAATTTGGATTTAGGAAACATTAGTTTTAAATCCTGGAACTTTTTTCAATTTTATTACAATCAAGCAAATTTAGGTAATAATTGTTTAATTCACAACATCGTATCGTAAAATCAGGGTACACCAAAACAGGTTGTGTTAAAGGGCCGGCTGATTTTAAATTCGACTTGAAATTTTGTGAAAGTGATTGTCAGATTTACGGCGAAGCAGCAGTTTTTTCTGAGATATTCTTTTTTATTTTTTGGTGCTCTATTTATAATTATTACTTACAACTATTTCTGTAAACTAAAAACAAGTACTTCATTAATTTTTTTTTTAGTAAGAACAAAAGCATTAAAAAAAATTAATTAGAATACTGTTAAAAAATTATTCTGTTTTGATTATCGTTAGAGCGGTGACAATATGCTAAAGGCAGATGCTGCCTTTTATTTTTGGATTATTTAGCCTTTTAGCGTGCAAAAGGATATGCTTGCATATTAAAAGTTTGAAATTTTGTTAACATATCGAGGGTATATATTCAAAAACGCTGTCTGCACTTTGAATCAAACGTGTTCCCTGACTTAAGTGTCACAGAATGTATTAATTTAAAAAAATATATATATGGCTTAAACAATTTTTCGTATTAATTGTGTTTGTGATATCTACATACTTTATCTTGTTAATAAGAAAATAGTGTAAAATGTGAGTTTGCAAATAGCACTTTTTGATGAACAGTAATCAAAGGAAAAGTAAATTTTAAATTTTTTGATGATGCGTTATTTCGTATTTGAGTCGACGATATGTTTGTATGTACAAACCTTAATTTTATTTAATTTGTTGCCTTTTCAAAATAAAAATGTATTAATTGTTTTCTGTTATTACATTTCGTTTTTATAAAACAATTTAAGATTATTTAAAGTTATTGACTAAAAAAAATTCAAAATTCGTAAATATATACACACATATATAGCAAGTTTACACACGTACTTTTGTATGTATGAAAAATCGAATACCCATTACCAATAACATATACAAAACACATGAGAATTTTAATAGTAAAAAGTGAAAAGAACCCCCCCTAGAGACGCTGTTAAAAATACACACATCATAAATGAAAGAATAACAAATACTCCCAGTTACACTTATTTATCCTCTTTTACAAATACAAGTTAATAAATACTTACACATTTGTGTACATATAGTGTATACACCCAATTACCCTTCAGTTTGTTTTTACTTTAGTTTTTAAAGGGAAAGTTAAATTAAGTATAACAAACGACAAAAAATGTCATAAAAAAAGAAAATACTTATGATTATGAAGTTCTTACAATATGTTTGCTTAAACGGAAAAACAAATTGCAAAAAATAACGACGACAATATCATTATGAAGCTCAAAAGGAAAAAAACAAGACAAAATAAATAAAAACAAGTAAGAGCGCTATATTCGGCTGTGCCGAATCTTATATACCCTTCACATTGGTCTTTAAATATACCCAGCCGAGTAATTTTGTATTGCAAACAATATAATAAAAAACCTTGTGCGAGTTTTAAAGTTCATAGAAAAAATAACAAAATTTTAACGTTCGTATGAATAATAGAAATAGATGAAGAAGATTTGAGGTCGAGAGTTTTAAAAGTTTTCGACATTATTCATATTTAAAGGTTAATAAACTTGTTAAATGTTATGGGATGTTCTAGTCCTCTTGCTCTTCTCCAACTTTTTCTCCAAAATGTATGAATTATTTGATTATTACTTTTTGTAGAATATTCGAAGTCGATAGCTGTAATAGTTTTCCAGAAGTAGCGTATCAAAAGTTTTATAAAAATTGTTAATTTGTATGGGAGCTACCCCTTCTTCACCCCCCATCCGAAAATTTTTTTTCTTTAAAGCGTAGGCCTTGTGCTCCAATTACTTTTTGTAGAACATTTGATGTGGATATCTGTTATAGTTTCCGAGATATAGCGTATCGATTGTTTCATACAAATTGTTAATTTATATAGGAGCTACCCCTTTTTTTGCCCCCACTCAAAAAATTTTTTCTTTAAAGCGTAGGCATTATTGCCCAATTACTTTTTGTAGAACATTTGATTTAGATATCTGTTATAGTTTCCGAGATATAGCGTATCGAATATTTTATAATAATTGTTGATTTATATAGGAGCTACCCCTTTTTTTGCCCCCACTCAATAAAATTTTTCTTCAAAGCGTAGGCATTCTTGCCCAATTACTTTTTGTAGAACATTTGATTTCGATATCTGTTATAGTTTCCGAGATATAGCGTATCGAAAATTTCATACAAATCGTTAATTTGTATGGGAGCTACCCCTTTTTTTACCCCC
>OY757187.1:55742934-55778985 GCA_963583895.1 Melanophora roralis | reverse complement strand
ACTTGCCAACATAATAGCAATTAAATAAAAATATATAATTTCCTTTTAGTAACGATAATAGCGTTTATAGTTTTCATACTTATTATCACATTATTGTATTATTATCTTTAATAGCCCCCGTACAAAAAAGTTTTCTCATAAACATGCCATTAAATAGTGCGACTCAATGATAAAACAAACATACAGACACTAAGTTTGGGTGAAGATGGGAAAAACTTTAAAAATACACATGTGTGAATGAATATAAATATAAATAATAGTTAAGAGGGATTTGTTTTAGCGTTTTGAGAGTTAACTTTTTTCTTAAATTTTTAGATCTCTGTGATTGAACTTTCATTTCAAAAAGCTAAGCTTTATACTACAAGAGTGGACTTTGTAAATTACTCTTTTTTAAGGGTGTGATATAACACAAAATTTTTAATTGAAATTTATCAATTTCTAGTTAAACTCGCTAGTCCCGAAGACCCCACAAAAGCCCTCTGGGTCTTAAGTTAGTAAAATATTTAAAAGAGTAATTTTTTTTGTGTAAAGTTAGTCCTTAAAAAAAAATTTTAAAATCAGATATAACATTTTATTTGAAATTTAAGACATTTATTTGGAATCAATGGCTAAGTATAGTAACACAACACCAACGTCAACGGGAAGACTTGTCGTCGTTGAGAAATAATAAACACAACAAGGGCGACAGCTCGAAGGCACTGCCAAAAACATTTCTAGTGCGAATTAAAATGTAAACTTTTTTAAAAAAATGGAGGCATTTTTAGAAAAATATGACAATACTCTGAAAAGAATAAAAAAAATATAAGGGAATTGGAAAAACTGATGAGCAAATTAAAATAAGTTTTATCCCAGCCGCATGTGTAAAATTGTTTTAAAATTTAACATATTTGGAGCAATTTATAGTCCAAAGTGCCTATTTGGGGGTGGTCAATTGTATTGGTGCTATATAAAAAAAAGTACAAAGGATCACCAAAAACAATGGGCTTAGAGACAGCTCCCAAAGGCTAATTTGTGCCAAAATGTTATTTGACCAGAAAAATACATGCATACTTAGCCGGAAGGATGAACGGACAGACGAAAAGATAGACAAACGGATGGACGGAAAGATGGACTATCAAAAAATTAAATTTTTTTCATTAAAAAAAATACATTTTTTTTATACAAAGTTACGTAAAGGAAAAAAAGCTATATTGAAGAGATTTTTTTTGGACAACAAATTTTTAATAAAATTCATTGAATAAGATAACTTTAACTTAGGTGCATAACTTTAGTTAAGTCAAAAGTGCTGTTTTCCTTAATGCAGTTGACATACCCAATTAGGTTTCCAATGTTTGTTTTTACAAAGGCAACCAAATTTTTTTTTTTAAATTAATAAGGGGGTGCTCCGCATTATTAAAAGGTTTTCCAAAGAAGTTTTATATATTGAATGCAAAAAAAAAATAGTGGCGGAGTACTGGCAAATGTGTTAAAAACCTGTACGGTTATAATCAATATTTTCTAGATGGCGTAGTAAATAAAAAAAAGTAAAAAGAAAAAGTTTTGGCTTGAGGCAGATTGTCCCTTGTTGTCGATGTGGCATGTACATTACCAATAAGTGGCACAGCAATATAAGGTTTTAAGGGTACCAATACCTCATATGTGTTAAATAGAAATTGGTAGGAATTGTATGGAAGTAGATTTCCGAGGCTGACCAGAGTCGTATCTGGTGCCACGGGAATCAGTTGGCGCCATGTGCTTACCAGTGCATGAGGTGAAGTCTTCTTCGGGAGTTCACGTAGTGGCTGTGGTTATCCCCATGCAAGGCAACTGAGAACGAAATTATATATGCTGGGGTCCGACCTGTGCGGGCCCCAGAGTGATCGCGTAAGCGGTTAATATGGACTTAAGGTTCACAAGATAGAGTCTCTAATTTTGTTGGGTCTGCCTGAAAAGGTGTAAGTGTGTTTGGAAGTAGGTGAATAGGGAAACTGGCTACGGCACTGGCTACGGCTGGGGAACCTAGGATCCTTAGAGTAGTAGCAAATAATGAAATGGCCGGCATTGGCATGTTGAAGCATGTGCGTGATTCGGTCCTCACTGGCGATGAGAAGATTATGAAGCGTTGGTTGAAAGTGGAGAAATTGATTTGTCTGAATAAAAAAAGATCCTTCGAACAGAGCTGGGTGTCGCATTTGTTGGATGCGGCGTGATAATTATAATCTTACTTGCTTAAGGTTAGGTGCGGTTTCGCAAGTGTGCGGAGATGTGTCTTGTCGGCGCGGATCTGCTTTGATTATGAAAGGCGAGATCAAAACTTGAGACGCAATTTGGGCTTACAAGGCCCATCTCCTCAGCAAGGGGAGTTATGGCTAACACAGAGTCATGGCAGAGAATTGCAACCAGGCAGGTGGTTATTATTATTTTTTAAAATTTTAAAATTAAAATTGCCAACACATATGGTATATATGCAGACATACAAAGTTCGCTTGAAAAACTTCTTAAACAAGGAATTGCCGAAAAAAAAATTTTATAGTATTAGAATTCCAAATATTGGGGGAACTTATCTTAAAAATGCAGCTATATTAATGACACTTTAAAGTGGATTTTCTATGGGCTTTCGTAAATAAGTAAAAAGCGCACCTAAAACATTAGGCAGCTGAATCACAACTGCTGAAACACAAAAACACAATTTTTCTTAATGCATACAATTATAAAAGTATTAAAATGATACTTATATTTAAAAATAAATGCTTTTTGAATCTCGTTTTCAACCACTCTAAGGAATTATTGCCTTATAATCTAGAATTAAAATTAAATCTAGAATTAGAACTAAATTAATTAAATTCACAATGAACCAGCCCATTTCAGGTTATTTTTTGTAAAAACTACTTGTATATAATGTCTTTCTAATCAATAATGCACATTAAAAATCCTTTACAAAAAATTATGTCTTATTCTACGACTTGTAAAAAAGTTACGAAAATTAGATCAAAACTGTTAAAATTATACATGTTACGTAGAAGGACAATAAGTTACATTAAACGTAACAAATGTTACCAAACAGCAACGCTGCTTTGCATAGTAATAAGGGTATATATTAGTTTGTCGTTATGATTATAATTTTTTTTATATCCATTTGCGATCCCATAAAGTATACATATTGGATACTTAAAGATAGGGAAGTCGGTACAATTGTTCAAATATTGTTAGTTTTCTCTTTCAAAGACTGTGATAGCTATGCACTTTAGGCCCAACACAAACAATTACAGATAATTTTCGACTCGTTCAACTCGAATATAACTTACCTAGGTCAGGCGACTGGGTAAACTAAAAGACCAATGTGAAGGGTATATAAGATTTGAAAATAGCGCTCTTACTTGTGAATTCAAATAATGTATATTTTTCTTGTAAAGTAAATTTTCAATTCAGTTTTTTTGTTTTTTTTTTTTTTGTTTTTGTTTTATTTTTTTTTAATTTAAAAGGAATTGAATGCTTAAATAAAAAACTTTATTTTGACATTTTCAAGGATATTGAGTAAAAATAATACAAAAGTGTTTGCTAAGAAGTGCTATAAAAAAACTTCACTCATAAACTTTATGAACTTTACTCTGAGATTGAATATGAGACAATAAAAACTATCACGAAGCTGCTTTAGAAATTCATACCGATTTTATTTCACAAAAATACTTGTCTAGCAAAACGAACCGTTTCCTTAGGAAATATAAATATTTTGTACATTTAAACAAGCGTATTTGGTTAAAGGACGAAATGAAGGACTAAATACTCAATAAGTTTATTTATTTGGATGTGAATATTGAAGCCTTAATATAAAAAACGCATTGCTTGGTATGCTGTTACCTAAAGGGGAAAGAAAATTCCTTCTTTAAGTTTGTAAAATTTTGCATATAAGAAAGTTTATATGTAATTTTTAATAAAAAGAGGCAAAAAAATTTTTTCAATTAAAACAAATAGTAAATAATCGAGTTAGACGCCTTTTTTATTAAGCCATAAATATGTTTGTGTTTATTATGTTTATTATTTAAAATTGAATGAAAATATTTTCCTTTCATTTCTATCTAAATGTTTTTCTATTTTTCTTTGCTGAAAACAATTTCAACACAAACAAGCATTATACTTACTTCAACAAAGGTTAAGATCAATATTATAAAATTCAAGCTCTTTCCTTTTCTTATCAAGGAGTTGATTAACGAAAATTGGAAGATAGAAAAAAAATTGAATAAATTTTTGTTTTTATAATTTTGAAATATATTGCCATTTCAACTTGACTAAACTACTAATTAAAATAAATAAATGATCTTTATACACTAGAAGAAAAACATTGATTAATTAAGAGCATGATTTTTAGAGGGAAGCAAATTTGGCTTAAAAAAAAATTTTTAATTTTTTTTAGTAATTGCTGAATAAAAAAAGAACTATATTGTTTACCTCTCTTTAGTAACTGAAACTGTTGGCGAAAATATAACACTTTTTACATCTATAAAAACTGCAATTTTCAATCAATTTGCAAACGCACGTCTGCTTTCATGACAGTGCATTGATGCGTTCACGTTGCCACAATGCTACACACTTGCCTGCAATATTTAGTTAACAGATTTAAGAAACTGGGTAGCATTATGGCTGCACACACTTTTTACTTACCAAAGATATTTAAACTAGTTTGGGGGTAATGATTTGGTAGTATTTTTAACCACATCTGCGTCAAAAACATTCTTGCATGGTACCAATTTCCTAAAGGAATATTGCTTGAATGCACAAAAATTTGCTGCAATGTTTACTTTTTTTTTACTTTGTCCTTTAAAAAAAAAATATCCAAAAAGAAAATAAATAGTTTTAGCCAACACATGTCAATTATAGACAAAATCTTTGTACTTAAAGTTTAAAAAGAAATAATTTTAAGTCTTGGAACTTTTTTCCCAATTTTGATACAATCAAAAAAATTTAAGAAGTATTTTTTTAGTTCACCAACAACTTATCATACGTGTTGTTTGGGGGTTAGCACTACAACAGTTTTGATTTTCTTGTTGAAATTTTAAAAGTTGGAATTAAAATTTAAATTTAAAATTTATGACATTCAAAAAAACTAGGAAAATTTGTGGGAACTGTTTTTATACAAAAACATCTTACTAAGGTTGTGAATTGGATAAATATTTCTAAACATTTTGTAGCGACTTTTATGTATTCAGCTTAAAATTTCTTTTTTGAATTGGTGATTACTAAGAACATAAATTTTTAAAAACTAAGTAATTTCATATACGTCTTTTGATATCAAGTTTCCGGAGAGAAGACAAACTATCAGAAATATTTCTAAACAGGTTGCTTGCTACGTCAGGAAAAAATAAATAGTTCTCGTTGCAGTGTAAGGCAGGTCAAAGCATCTTTTCCTAAACTAAAAGATTTTTTAGTTTTTTAATTATTAATAGTCTTCAATTTAGATCTTGCTATTTTCTTCGGGACATCGCTTAATAGACAAAAGTTTTCACCTCAAAGAAAAATTTTCTGTTTTATTGTATCTTTTTTTCTATTTTTATACCATTCCAATACACACAAAAAACACATTCTAAGGTCAAGAATTTTATCCTTGAATTTATCCAAAATCGTACTAAAAATTTTTTAATATAATCCGCCCCAAGATTCTCTTAAATCAAGCCTATTCAGATTGCCTAAACAAATCATGGCCTAGATGTAGCGCGCTGGTGCTGTATTGTACGGTAGGTACGGTATATAGTATCTTTACATCAAGTACGATTTGAAATTAAAATTAATCCTTTTTTGGCTTAAATGTGGCTAAATGTAAGAACTTCGTTTTATAAAAATCGTACTTGGTTTAAGAAAAACCCTACTGGCCGTACTTTTTTCACTGCTATGGCTTGATTAAAGTAAAGTGTCTTTAGTTTTTTTTTTGTGTAGTAGGCATGTCCGTCTGTCTGTCTGTGTGTCTGCTTAAATTTAGTTTTTGGAGTCAATTTAAGTAACACGGGCCAGATATTGGTGTCAAACTTACAGAAATATTTTTGAAATGATCGCTATTTTAAAAAAGCAAGATCGCTTCACCACGGACCTAGTTTTCCTCAGTTTTCCCAATTTTTTTAAAACAAAATGCTTACAAAAATTTGTTTCTTTAAAGCGTAAGTCTTGATGTCCAATTACTTTTTGTAGAACATAAAATATATCACAAAACTAGTGCAATTGCAGGGAAAAATACCACTTCCCCTGATCCTATCTGAAAAAGTCTTTTTCATTATATAGGTCCCTACTTTAAAAGTATCAATGCCAAGTTTTGTGGCAACAGTGACTATATTTACTGAGATATATAGGGATATATGCACGGATTTTGTCCTAAAAAAATGGGTTATGGTGGGTTTTTGCTTATATCTCGGTCAATAGTGAACCGATTTTGCTGATTTTAAATAGCGATTGTCTCCAGGATATTTATAACAGTTTGACACCAATTACTGCTCCATATCTTTTTATTTCACTCCGGAAACTTGACTTAAACAGACGTACGGATAGACAGACGGGTAGACGGACAAACGAACATGGCTATATCAACTTCCCTATCTATAAGAATTCAATATATATATACTTTCTTGGGTCGCAAATGGATAATAAAGAAATTACAAATTACAAATTAGTATACTATCAGCAAAGCGACGACAGTCCACTTGAAGCAAAGATTTTAGGTCCTGCAGATGCTGCAATTTATTTTAAGACATGCAAAAGTTTTTTTCTTAATTTTTATGTTTTTCTTTAGCAGAAGTGATATTAAGTTGTTTTTGTTTTAGAAAACCTAACATTTTGTGATACGTCATTTTGAAATTTGGCAATTTTTTATATAAGAAGTTTGAAATTTTGTTAACATATGTATATTGATGTAGTGAATAGTAATTAAAGAAGAAGTAAATTTTGAATTTTTTAATGATACGTTATTTCGCATTTGAATTGTCGATACGTATGTATGTATGTATGTACAAAACGTTAATTTTATTTAATTTGTTGCCTTTTCAAAATAAAATTTTATTTATTGTTTTTGGTTATTACATTTTCGTTTTTTATAAAATAATTTAAAATTATTTAAAGTTATTGACTAAAAAAATTCAAAATACGTAAATATATTCACACATATATATGGTAAGTGTACACATGTACTTTCGTGCATGTGAAAAATCAATTACCCATTACCAATAACAAATACAAAACGCATGAGAATTGTAATAGTAAAAAGTGGAAAGAACCCCCCCTAAAGACCCGGTAAAAAATAAACACATCATAAATGAAAGAATAACAAATACTCCCAGTTACACTTACTTATCCTCTTTTACAAATACAAGTAAATAAATACTTACACATTTGTGTACATATACAGTGTATAGAGACAGCTATACACCCAATTACCCTTCAGTTTGTTTTTTACTTTAGTTTTTTAAGGGAAAGTTAAATTAAGTATAACAAACGACAAAAAAATGTCATAAAAAAGGATATATATATGATTATGAAGTTCTCACAATATGTTTGCTTAAACGGAAAAACAAATTGCAAAAAATAACGACGACAATATCATTATGAAACTAAAAGGAGAAAAACAAGACAAAATTAATAAAAACGAACGTTAAGAAATGTTAAAGGTAACGCCTTGGAAAGCTGTCATAAAATGAAAAGTTATTTTAATTTATTAAATGATAACAGCACTCATATGCACATGTTTTTATTTTTGACCCACATAATAATACATTTATCAGATCCGTAAATACAGTTACCATTTATACAAGAGACAACGTAAAATTGTTTGAGAAAATCATGCAAAGAATTTATTTTTTTCCTTAACTTAAAGTGTGCAGTGTTAGTGGAAACTTGCACAGGACCTTCTTTGTGTAATTATTTCAACACAAAACTTTATATGAAAAGATAGGTCAGATAAGGAGGATGTTATAGGAACCAGAATTAGCTCACTTCGGTTTGTGCTTGGCTTCAAAGTGCTTTTTTCGGACATCATTCAGTGCATAACAAAACCACAAGAGGTGCTGGATACTTTCAATTTGCTTTGCGTTTTAACAAAAGTCATTAAAAGATAGTACCAATACCCTATATTGGCATCGATAATGGCTGCTTATAGCGGCCACAATATTTCTTAGTTTTCTTATTCATTTGTCAAAATAAAAAGAAATTTGTATACCTATCAATTTTTCTAGCCAAGTTGTTCCAAAAGAAGGTTTGTAAGACAAAATCATTTTCTGAAACAACGTCATTACTCCAGAAATATTTTTTTCTTTTTTGAGTTAAAGATGATTTATACTGTATAAACATTTCATATTTAAATTGTTTTTTTATTTTTACGTTTCAAATGAAAATGTCGCTTGCCTTTCCTTGTAAATGTAAGGAAGTTGACAATTTTAACCGCGTTTTTCTCGAAATGGCTTCTTATGAATGTTGAAGCTTTTTTAGCAAATGAGTGATACGACTCCTAAAGAAAGGAACAGAAGTGGTAAATTTACCCATTTATCGATTTCAGATCATCCCTCGCTAGTGTATTAGCAACGCAGTCTCCGTGTCCACTTATCAGACTACATAGTTTCCAAATTTTAGAAATTTTAAATTCAATTTTGTAAATTTTTATGTCAGTTGCAGAACTTATATTTTAATTTCAGAAAATATTAATTCCATTTCAGAATTTGTAGCTTACTTTCAGAAATTCCTAATTCGATTTCAACTTAAATCTCAATTTTAATATTTGAACTCGTTTTTATAATTATTTTTTGTATTTTTGAAATTTTTGATTGTATTTAAGATTTTTCCGTTTGGATTTCAGAATTTTTTAATTGGATTTCAGACTTTTTCATTTAAAATACAACTAAAAAGTTCTAAAACACAATTAGAAAGTCCTTAAATTATATTTCTATCTATCTAATTGGTGTCCGCCGGCAAAGTATACTACTTTATTTTGCAGCCATTTTGGTAAACACTAGTTTTGAAAGTTCATATGTGGCAGCCGTGAAGTAGAGACTTAAGAAATTTATAATGAAAAAATAGTCGGTAAACCAACGTGTTTTATTTGTTAAAATATGTTATCAAAATCAATCATCGATTTTCATGAAAAAATCATTATGAGTGACGAGTCACATTTTAATTTGAATGGATATGTTAATAAACAGAATAGTCGGTTCTTGGCAATGGAAAACCATAATTATTCATTAGTACTTTTTGCATACATTTGAAGTGACAGTCTGGTTTGCAATTTGGCAGGAGGAATCATTGGACCTTCCTTTTTTGAAGCTGAAAATGGTGTAACGGTAACTGTCAATTAGGAGCGATATCGTTATATGATTGAAAACTTTTTAATGCCACAACTGCATGTTTTGGGATTGGTTAACGCGTAGTATCAACAAGACGGCACCACATCGCATACAGCCAGGATTACACTGGAACTACTGCGAGCCCTCTTTCCACAATAGGTTATTTCAGGAAATGGTGATGTTAATTGGCCTCCACGGTTGCCTGATTTGACTGTTTTGGACTTCTTTTTGTGAAAATGTCTGAAAAAAAGGTTAATGCAAACAAACCAGAAACGATGGGGCAGCTCAAACAAAATTTATATAAAGGGCTAAATGAAATACCGCGTGAAATGTGTGAGAATGTAATAAAAAATGTGCTCAAAAGGGTTCACGTTTGTAAGTTTGACAGAGGTGGACATTTTTTCGATATTGTATTTCATACATAATTGCTGGCATTGAATAAAATATTTATAAATATAAGATCCATCTTCTTTCATTTAATCAAAAATTATAAACAAACAAAATAGTATACCTTGCCGGCGGACACCCTGTACTTGGACTATTTTAAGAGTGACCATGAGGTATATAGGCCTTCTTAGAATATTGACACCCTTAATGAAAATTTTTCAAATTTAGCTAATATATTTGAAATTTGAAATTAAAATGTTTGAAATTAAATAAGCAAATTATGAAATTGAATTAAAAATTTCTGAAATACAAATGAAAGTATTTGTAAGCAATTGGAAATGGTGTAGCTTTGTACTTTATATAAAAGGAAATTGACTTTTTAGCATTGTTAATTCCTAAAAAGTTGTCAAAAGAAAAATTTTCCTCGCTATTGGTAGAAAATACCACTAGTGCATCGTTATATATTATAGAAAAAATAAATTTTTAAAGACAGAAAACTATTACCTTTATTATTGATCACTGTTTTTTGTAATTAAGCTATTTTCCATAATTTAAGTCACTTTATACAAAAAACTTAAATCACCAAAGCAACTACATATTTATTTTAAAACTTTTACTGTAAATCAAAAAGTGTGAAAATTTTTGTTTACTTTAAGAAAGATATGAAAAAACTCTTACAGCTTTTTTTGTCTTTTCTTTTGCAGCAGTTTTAATTTTATTATTTTTTTTAGTTGTTGAAATGCACAAGAAGAAAAAAAAAATATGTTTTGTGTCATATATTTTTCTACGTAAACATTTCATTTTGCTATTTGTCTGTTTGTTATTATTTCTAAGAAAAAAAAAAAGCTAAAAGATTTTAAGATTAATTTCTTTTCATGCTCATTTCACACATTTATTGTGCAGTTGGCTGTGCATGTTTTTAATGGTTTTTTTAATCGTAAAATGTTGTCACGTCGCATTTATGTTTATGTTTTTCTATTAAATTTTTAATTTCTAAAATTTTTCCTGTTTATCATTTTATAACTAATGGTGAATAGTATTTTTAAATGTCTGTCTAAAGTAACATTTAAAAAAGAAAAATAAAATATGTTTTCAAATTATATTGAAAAAGTTATTATAAAATAAAAAAATAAATTCAATTTTGTTTTACTAAATAGTCGAGAGATAATTAAAGTAATTAGTTAAATAGTTAAATATAATAATAAAACTTTTATTATTAAGCAAGACTATAAATTAAGTTATTAAGTTTTTGCTCAGCTGAAACTATTAACAAATAATTCGTAAAATTGATGAAATTTCTTTATTGAAAATTTTTTAACTTGCTTAAGGATTTGGTTGAGAATATGTATCTATTTTTTTAATTTATAGACAACTGCGGAATAGCAGTTTGATTGTGATGGGTGTTTCCAAATCAAAGTAATAAGGTCTTAATAGAAAGGCTCGTATTCTCAAAGATAGTACAACTATAAACGCAAAAGTGAAAGCGTATGAATTTTCCAACGACTTTTATATTTGTGGTCTTATAAGAAGAGGATCAAAGAAAGTTTGATCTTTTGAATATTCTGCAAATATTCTTTTAAATGTGCCCCGGAAGATCAGAAGAAAATTAATGGGTACTCTTTCGTATCTTTCCACATATTGATTCAAATTTAATTGAAGTTAACAGATATATAATTAGTTAAAAAAAATTAAAAGCACAGGATATCTAGTGGCAGGTTTCTATTTTCAAAACTAAATAAAGAACGTTATATTTGACACGAAATTTTAATAAAAGCATTTAAAGATAGAATGAAAATTCGGATTAAAACAGTATGTCACCAGATATCTTCTGAGTTGAACACACTGTTCAAAGTGAAGCCTTATTATCTGCGCCACACGTTGCAGTAAACTTGAGCTAATTTCTTGATGAATATTTTCCTTCAAATCCACAATAGGTTGAGGATTGTCATTACAAAGCTTCTTTTTAGATACTTAGCCCCATAAAAAATCCCATGGAAGTTATATCAGGCAACTTGGGTAGCCTTAGGATATCCTCAAAACGACTGATCAATTTTGGGAGAAATTTTTCCAAAAAAAATTCATCAAAGTTCTGGTTGTGTGTCCAATCCTGTTGAAACCACGCGTGCGAAGAGAAGGATGGATGAGTTCGCAGGTCTGGAAAAAAGAATTCCGTTATCGTGCGTCAAAAGTTTTTACCGTTGACGTTCATTGCCTCGCCCCGAGAATTAAAAAAAATAGTCCAATTATCTCATGCGTAGATAGTTACCATGGGAAATGCAATGGTTTTTGATGTTTCAATTGAAGATTTGCTTGTTGACGTGGCCGCCTAAGTGAAAGCTAACCTCGTCATTTAAAAAAATGAGATTTTTGTGTAAATCAAAGTCACTTTCTTTCAGTTCTTGAACGATTTGAATTTAAAAAGGATGAAACTTTGGATCTCTTTTTCAAATTTCATGAATAATCGCTTTTGGAAGTTCCAGTAAGGCTGCTCTTTTTTATATTGAAAGTCGCTTTTTTCACGTAAACTGCCTTTAACCAATTAAATGTGAGTCCTTGGAGATCGACTAGGCCAGAGCGTGAAATATTAATAGCCGAAGCAGGGGCGCCTTATCTCTGTAAATAGCGAATTAAATATACACTTGATCTATTACGTATTCGCCGAATACCGAACTTTGAGAAAAATTGTCAACGATGCTCACTCGACCACTGCGATATCGTGACTGAAAAATCCGCATAATCGATAATTCCAACGGCGCCCCCCTTCCTCCGCATCGTTTATTACTTTTTGAAAAACCGTATATAAAAATGAGCTTTCAGACAGCCTGCACAACTATACCTTGCACTTCACTCATAGTCGATACCCTTTGATAGGTAGTCAGCTGTAAACATCCGCTATTTTAACCCATTAATAGTTAAAAAAGGCTACTAGCCATTTTTGTCATATGACTCTAATTAAAAAATTATTAATAATTCAAAAATATAACAATTCTCATAAATCAAAATAAGCCAGGAAATAAAAAAATACATTAAAAAATTTTTTTAGAAAATTAACCAAATGTGGCCCTCATCCAGATAAATTGATTTGTTTAGGCTAATTTCTTACAAAGTTGACTAAATATGATAAAAATATTTTCCATTTTTTTAACAATTTTAATACTTCAAAACACTACAAAAAACATAAACTACTGATTTTTGAGAAATAAACAAAATGTTTTTAAATATCTAGAATCGGCATACAATGCTCTAGTTGCAGTTTTAATATAATTTAATTGATCAATACCCGAGTATTTATAAATTTCATCATTCTTAATTGATTAAAATTGTTTTTGACTTTTTACATATACAATAATTTTTGGTGTTGTTTCGTATATTTTTTTTCCAAAGAGATTCCAAATCAAACTATTGTGAGAATTCTAAGCTTCATCTGCGTTCAAAGTAGCCCCTATGTTTCTCGAATTATGATTTAAAAATAAACAAAAATTTACAAAAAAATCACCTTTCATTTATATATCAAAATTCCGAATTTAATCTGGATTTTAAGCCGTAGACTTCAAAATTCAAGGATCAAACTATAAAAAAAGTAAAAAAGGGTACCTAACTGTGCAATAAATTATTTTTAGGTCTATCAGTAGAAATCTGATCTCTGTATGGGTTAAAAATCCTCAATTAAATGTTTCCAGACTCATAAACATATAAAAACTGTGGAAAAAGTGTATTTTGCGCACTTAGTTGACTTTTGACCTCCGTATGAGATTATAGTGCTTAATATTATATTTTTGGACTTATAATCATAAGAAATTAGTTTGAGCGTGCTTTTATTTCTTACAGTCAAAATTTTAATTAATTTTTAACTTGGTATTTATATTTTAAAAGGGCCTGTGAAAGGCAAATAAAGTTATGTTTATTTTTCCATTAGTCTATGGGTTATAAAAAATACCTTCAAAGTGCAAAAGTTTAATTTTGTTATTTTCTTACCCACAGGATTAAAAAATACACCCAATCAGTACCAAACTATAGTTTTACCATTTAGCGTCCAAAATTTGATAAGGGGTCAGCTCATTTCTATTTGAATATGATAACTTTTAGATTTTTTTCTTTTGGTTATAGTTTTGTGATAGAAATTTAAAAATATTGACAATTTAGCCCACTTTTATCCGCCTTCCGGTCTTTCATCAAGGCTACCAGGTTAAAAGTAGACTATTTCTCAGATCCGAAATTTTATTAAATTATTTATTTTTAATTTATAAATAAATTGTGGTTAAAGTACTCAATTAATAGCTGTTATTGGGCTTATGATAAAGCGTATAAAAAAATTTCATAAAATTATACCACTTACTTATATAGGGACAAACATTACTCATGTGCATATTTAAAAAAATCTTTTTAAGTGAAAAATTTGCAACAAGAGTAATTTTGTTAAGCCTAAGATCAAGCAATTTTCTTCTTAGGAATTTCAAATAAATTTATTACATGCAGGTCCTTCTAGCTTATTTTTGTAAAAACGAAGATCTTATTTAACTAAAAAAGTATAAGAAAATAGTATTGAATTTAGTTTTAAAATCCTAAGGTATTTGATTACATCTAGTTGAACTATTGACTAATCTCACTGATGCAAGAAAACATTGTCTTAAAAATATTTCTGATTGTTTGACATCAAAATCTGGGTGAATAATTTTGACTAGGCTCCGGAATTTTGATTCTTATAGTCAGCGAGATAGACATAGATAAATTGATATCCTATCTGTAAAGATATCTGGAGTCGCGAATTTATGTCTTATGAGTTGAAAACGGAATGAAAAACTAATACAAATACTTATCGTTGTGCCAAGGGTATACAAAATCATGTTTTATCTAAAAATATTACCCAAACGCTAGTCAAAACTTAGAAAAAATATTTGTTGTAGTAAGAAGCGTTAACTATTTATAAAAAAAATAAAAAAAGACTAAAAAAAATTTTAAAATTTAATGTCAATTTATGTGAATTGCTTTTTTCATTTATATTAAGAAATTGCTACAAAAATATACTTTTAAATTTGTTAATTTATGAAATTTTTAACTTGATTAAATTTACATGGAAATCGGTTATTAAAACTTTAAGAAATTTCAAGAACTTTATTGCATTTTAGTTAAATATAAAATACAAGCTGTAATTGCAACTACTTATGAATACATTACGGTTTCAATTATTTATTCAAACTTTTATTATTTGGGGTTTTAGAAACAGTTTTAATAATACCTTGTCAATAGCTGTTGCAATATTAATTATTTCTTATGTTAATTTACTATTTTTCCAGTAAAATATTTTATTCAAATTAAATAAAACCCTAACAAAACCCGATGTAAGTAATGTAGTGTAAAGCCATGGTTAGTATTTTTTATCTACATACAGGATGTCTGGTGGCAGATTTGTATTTTCAAACTTAAATAAAAAACTTAGTAATTGACACAAAGTTTTACTAAGACCGCTAAAATATAGAATGAAAATATGGATTTTATTTTTTAAAGAACACACCGTTCAAAACGGAGCCTCGTGTTTTGCGCCGCACATAGGGGTATCTTGCCAATTTAGCCGGACATTACTTTTTATTTTTTACAATAAAGCTTCTTTAAAATTACTGAGTGCTCATTGATTGATGAAACTTAACAGAAGCATGTATGGTAGTCATAGGCATTCAAAGATTAAAAATAATAAAAATCGAACCAAGCGGAAAAAATTCCCCTTAGAAGAACTAATACCACCTCTGAAAAATGTACAAAATTTTTTTTTTATATTTGCTAATTTTCACAAAAAAGTTATTTTAAAGCTAGCTTTTCGCTTTTCTTTGTAGTTTAATGTATTCAATTTATCTGAAAATAAGTAATTTATATATAACAATAACTTATTTACGGAAGTAACAAGTAATTTAAAGTTTGAAAACAAACACTAATTTAATTGAAAAAATATCCTTTTGCACTAAGAACAGGACATCTTCTGAATCTGAATTCTCTTAAAAATCACGTACAAGGGGGCACATTAAAGAAACTGCTTCTTTCGTAAAGGGCAATGACTCCTTTTTGGGGGTTGGTCTTACGCTAGTCATCAGTGGGTCAGAACTGAGCAAAAGTCTATTAATAATATCTACGTTACACTGAACTCTTGAAAACTTTGTTGAACAATTCTGCCTGTAAATTCGAAAATGTTTTCTGATAACAGCCCAATAGGCAGTTGATCCATGTACTAAAATCTCGTGCGTTGTATTTTAAAATAATGTTTTTAAATGAATAAGCACTGTTTCTCCGCTGACATGTCGCCACCTCTTTCACAATTTTCCATCTAAAAATCGCAATTTTTCCTCAACATTTTTATCTTTACATTCCCGAAGTATTTGTAATAACTCTAATCTTGTATAAACTTTTTCCATTTTACTCTCGTAGTTTTAAAAGGGTTCTGAAACCAATTTCGGGAAATAACCGCAACATAGATACACTAAAAAATGAGTACCTGAAGCACAGATTTGTTTCTCTTTAAAGAGATAGTTTGTTTAAACAATTTTCAAAGGTTTTTAAGACAGGTACAATTATTTTGTTGTATAAAATAGGGTCATTAAGAAAGCTGTCGCACAGGTAGACATTACCAGTTTAGGGGTGAGTAAAAACTACTACCTCGCACATTCCTTTTTATACATGCAATGTGAGTGTTAAACCCAATTTAACCTGTTGAAAATTAATTTAGATAAAAAAACATTAAAAAACAAATTATTATCAAAACGTTTTATGACCCACAAAAAAGTTTCTTACTCATTATTAAACACACAAGATGAGAAAAAACAGAAAAAAGTAAAATTTTCAAAAATTCGCCAAAAAAAATTACGCAAAAACGCGCAACGTTTTCTTTTTTCGTCTAAAAGAAGAGATTTTAGGTTTTATTGTGATGAAAAAGATTTTAAGGATAATGACTGCCATCAATTTTAAAAACCTTTCGGTTTTATTTTTTTTAATCAAAACGTGAACAAAAAAACCTCGTTTTTCAATTAAGAAGGAATTTTTTTAAATAAAACTTTAAATAAAAAATACAAAAAAAAATAAAATAAAGTAGTTGCTTATATAATCTTTTGCAGAAAGAAAAAATCAATATAAAATCTTTGTTTGTTTAGCTACAAAAAAATATATTGTAAACCTCTTAAAACGATTAAAAGTTAATAAATTGCAGGCAAATTTACTTAACTTTCCTGACTTTGACAGAAAATTTTGTTATCTGTCGAGCTGTATGCTTTAATTTTAACATTTCTTAAATTTCCATTTTGGCTAAATGTCCGGCTAGATTGGCAAAATATCCCTATGTGCGCCAAGCGCTGCAGTAGACTTGGTTCAATTAAGCTGATTTCTTGACGAATACTTTCTTTTAAAGCAACCTCGGTGGCCACAGGATATCGCCAAATTAACTGATCAGTGTTTGGGGAAACATTTTCCCAAAGCATATTTTCGAAGCTCTGACGTGGCCGTTTAAAAGAGCCTTATCGCTCCAAAAAAATGGGATAAACAATGCAAAAACGGTCCAACATCATTTGACAGAAATTTTTGCGTAAATCACTGTCAGTTCTTGAACGATCCCGTTTTCAAATTAAATAAATAATCGTTCTTGGAAGTTTCAGTGTGGCTGCTCTTTTCCGCATAAAAACTGCTTTTAAACAATTCAATGTGTTCAGAAGTCCTTAAAAATTACTCGTTCCATTACATACTGGCCGAATACCGAACTTTGAACAAAATTGTCTACGTTATTGCTACTCTTAAAAAATACCTCCATAGCGAACGCGCGATGCTCAGACAATCACTGCAACATCGTGACAGTTTATTACTTTTTAAAATAATCGTATTTAAAAATATAAATTTGCCACCAGACACCCTGTACATTCTTATTTACATTAATAAACATATAAATACATACTTAGTTGCACTTGAAAATAATTGTTTGAAAAATGCAGTTCTACAGCCGTGTACTTATATGTTAATTTTGTATTTATTTTTATTTGTTTTCAGATTTAAATTTTAAAACAAATTGTTTCGGCTTAACAATGATAGTGTAATAAAAAAATTATCAAGCAAAAACGCATAATTAATCGTTAAAAACTTTTTAACAAACAATGAAACAACAAAATTTTATTGTATTAAGAGTATGTTAAAATTATATAATTTGTGCATTTAAAGTTCATTAAAAAATAAATAGCAGTTCATCAATTATGAAGTGTTTAATTATATAAATTATTTTTTCTTATCTACGAATTTGTTCAGGCTTGTTAGTTTTAAAAATATTAAATTTATTACTATTTGTTTCATTTTAAAGAATTTTATCATGAGACCTTTTTTCGAGGTTTTTTTGCGTTAAATGTAAATGATTAGTTTAGAAATGCATAAAACCAAATTAGGGTTCATAAATTATAAGAAAAACTTATAATATTAAAGAAAACTGGACAGCCTTTTAAAAATTATGTTAAGGATAATTTTTATTGCTTTTACTTTTTGTTTTAAGTTAAGTGAATGCTATTAAAAAAACTCCTTCAATTAGAAAAGTAAAGTTGCATAATTCTCCAAAGAACCTGTATAGGGAATTTGTTCTGTATTTTTTATTTCAAACATACTTAGATTATATTTGGTCTTACTCTATGGCTTTGAATCTTCATCTTGTTTGAAGAAAATAATTTCATACTTTAGACTCATAAGCGGAAGAATGGTCACATACGATTCCTTTACTCAAAACTTACTGTTGTCCTTTTGTTGTACTTAAACATGAGACAATTCAAAAAAGGAATAGGGATACATTCAAAACAGAAAAACCTTTCTGCTCTTCTTTTTGACTATCGAACTATATCTTTTTAGACAATTCAAAATATATAATTTTTAAATTTATTAAGTTAAAATGTGCCAAAAACACTCAAAAAAGTGCTTGTAACGAATTTCCTATATTATTCTGGGTCAGCAGATCCAATTTTATATCAATTTATTTGAAAATTACCAAAACATAAAAAAGTACCCCAAATATAAAGTCAGTACGCTTAAACTCCCGAAAACAAAATGCAAGTAAGTACCAAAAATATAAAAAAAAATATTTTTTTCCACTTAGCATAAAAAATGTTAAAAACGCATCCGAAAACAATTTTTTTGCATAGTTTTTATTATTAAATCTTCGCTTATGCCAACTAGCAATAATTGTGCAAATCTAAAAACTATATAATTAATAGTTGTTTAGCCAGCATCAGATTAAAGTTTCAGTTCTCATAATAAAAATATTTAACTTTAATGGTTTCATCTCTTCTTTTTACACTAGTGTGTCCGCTGAAATATTTTTGAACCAAGCGGATTTGGATGTGTTTCCGTCTTATTTTAAAACTCATCCTCATAGTTTAGGATTTCGCATTTAACTTGTAGATCCTTATGACTGTTTGTTTTTTTTAATATACCAAGGAGCACCAAAGCCCAATAATTGTATCCCCTTGTACCAATTTAGTTTCAAAATCGACCTATATAATAAAAATTTACAACTAAGACAAAGTACAGATTTCTTAATAAATAATCAATAAATTTGTGTAGTTTAAGATTTAATTTGTGTTAACTTGGCTTTTATATATGACTTCTTTGTTAGGCAACGATCCAGCTAAATGCCAAGTAATTTCTTTTCAAATCGTTTAGGTACCGCATGATTGCTAATAATGACTGGAAAACATGTTGCTTCACGCAAAGTAATAGCTATCCTAACTATAACTATAACTAACTGTAAGGTAGAATATATGGCTGCGGAAATGGTAAAGGAACACGGAGTTGCAGTTAGTTGGAGGCCTCTTTAGAGGTTTTACAAATTCTGGGAAAATCGGTATCATCAGCAAATATCGAGCTGTATGTAAGACTTTTGGTTGGCCCGTCTACTGTGTAAAACAAGTACGAAATATATGAACAAAAATACTTTATCAACGCTGGAGTCTGTTGGCTAAGATCAACCCTCGTTGATCATAAATAATCAAAACTTTGAGAGACATTGATAAAAAGCACGGAACGATACTTTCATTCCGTAAAAGATTTTCTTATAACCTGTACCAACCTATGGGCTTATAAGATGCTACTGTGTTGACTTTTTAGTCCCAGTTGGTGATTTGGAATGCAACTGTTGTCATTTAGCAAAGAAGTTCCTCGTTTTAAGTTGTTTTATCTAAAAATATTAGCATAGTTACTTACAAACTTATGTGGTTTTTTCTAAGCTTAGGAATTAGCTGGAAATGTTAAAGTCCTAATATGGACAAAACCAAAAAATAATTATAATTTTTGCTGTTCTAGGTATCGTTTTAAAAAGCATCACGTGTACACAAAAAAACCTTTTTTATATCAAACAGTGCCCAGAGGTTGTCAAAAGTACTCACTGCTTGCTTTTGTATTTTTATTAATATTTCTACGAACAAAACTCAAAAAAAAAGGAAAAATTTATAAATAATATTATGTTTTGCCGTTTTTCGTACTTTTTTTAATTTTCTTTATAGCATGAATATTTTTAAATTCACACTATAGCTAAGGGTTTTTTAAAGGTTTAGAAAAAAATTTCGTTGAAATAAAAAATATACAAGAGCGTGATTATATTGTATTGGAAATGATCAAAAGCCGTTTCAATTATATTTTTATCCTTATTGATGCAAGAGTTACAAAAATTGCCTACAAAGTACCAAGCATGCTTTTTTCTTCTTAATTTTAAAAAAGTGGAATTTCATTCGTGTTGCGTAATTCATTTGCTTTTTAAGTAGAACGTGATGCTTGGATCATATGTAGTCTAGTAGACAGTTAGTTAGCAATTTTTTCAGGACTGATATTTTAAAAAAACTCTAATTATTTAAATTTATTGGGGCACCCAATTAAGTTTCATTTAAAAACAATTGAATCTCCTTTTTTTTAATTTTGTTATAACTTTACTTCACTTTGTTATTAGAAAGAAGTAAATAAGAGCCCTGAAATCCCAAACTTTATGCTCTAAAAATCCTAACCTTTAACAGTTTGGGTTAAAAAAAACTCATATATTTCCCATTAGAAATTTTCTTGGTTTAGTTTTCAACTTTATTAAATTTGATTTAAGATTTTGAATCATTTCCGGTTTTTTCTGTTTGTTGAAATAAACATTGTTATAGAAAATTAATATATTTCATATATTATTATCAGCATATGCGATCTGTTATATTGATAACAAATTGCAAAGCATAAGAAAAAAATGTTAACTTAGCAGAAAATATATTTTTTTTGCTTTGCACAAAATAAAAAAACCAATTTAGCCTGAATTAGCTAAATTTACCAAAATAATAAAACCAAAATATATCAAAAGCGTATAATTAATATTTAATTTGGTTTATCTAATACTCATACGTACGAGTGGTCAACATATTGTACGCAGTATGGGTGTAAGAAAATCAAATCTGCAAAATCTTTATTAATTCAAACAGATTCTTAAAAGGCGCCAATATTAGATATTAAAATTTATTAAATTCTCAAACTGTTTTTGTATTTTATTTAATCTCTAATCGCATTTTCTTATTTTGTTTATTTTATTTCTTTTATTTACGCTCGATGTATTTTTCTTGTTATTTATGACTGTGAAAAATTGAGTTATTTGTCATTTAATTTGAATAATTGTTTGTCCAATTACTCTCTCTTCTACTGCTTAAAATTAATTTTCTTTTATTTTTATTTTACAGTTTGTTTATTAAATTTCTTAACATTTTTACAGTCTGTCCAGTTTTAGGTATTTCTAAAATAAATGGGTACATATTTGTGTGCGTATATGCTTAATCAGATCTAGTAATAAAATATTTTAACAAATATATTTTTGTCCATTATTCTGACATTAATTTCAGTTTAATAAATATGCTTTTAAAGTTCTTTTGATTAATCAAGGATACATTTCATACCAATCTCAATCTTGTTTGGCTATTAGAATGGGAATGGAGTCATCCTCGTAAAACTAATACAAAAGAAAATATTTTATTGTTTTCACCAAAAGAACACAACCAAATATACATATGTACCTAAGTGTAAAGCAAAGCTAAGGCTAAAACAATATAAACAGATTTGCTAAAGACAAAAAAGAAGTACAAATAAATATAAATAATGAAAAATATTATAAATAAAAGGCGACATTTTAATAACATGACAACAGTGAACCAAATAGATTCTAGATGAACCAATGGCGCCATCAGCAATTGCCACTTACTTAGGACGACAGCGATATTATTTTTAAAAAGAAAGCTCCACTGGAACTGGCTTCAGCACTAACAAACGATTAGTTATTTTTTGTTATTTTTGCCATTGTAATTTTTTATTTCCATAGTTACTGTACTGTTCTCTGATCATTAACACCATAGAATTTTATACTCTTGTCATAACACATACTTACATATAAGAAAAATCATTCAATAATAAGTATTTTGCCTCACACCATAATTATATTAAACTAAAAAGTCTTTGGGCTACTTAATTTTCTTCTTTCACAAGACACAATTGCGTTTTAAAAATCATATTAATTTGTTTATTTTAACACCTTAATAGAAAATGTTTCTGAAAGACTAACTTAAACTTTTTCAAAGCCTAAGGAAAGATTATAAAATCTATTATTTTGATCACATTAAATAACAGCAATTTGTTAAGACTTTTTTATCAAATCATAGAAAGTGAAAAAGTTTACGTTTATAAGTATATTGGATAAAAAAAATTAACTTTTTGTGGAAAATTAAATTATTTGTTGCATTGAAGCGTGAAAAAAATGTATGAAAAAATATAAAGAAATATTTTTCAGCAATATTTTTTTTCGCCTTAACTTTATTTTTAAAATTGTGATAGCTATGACTGGCAATTTTTAATAAACTTAAGCAACTATGAACTGCAGGTTGAATATAAATTTTTTCTATGACTTTTTGAATACTGAAATTATATTATTATTTTGGCCAAACTAGAGCTGCGTAAAACACTGTGTTTTCGTATTTTCATATATTAGTATTTATTACTAGTTCATTAACTTTTCCCCATAATTCACAATGGGCCTACAGGCCTTTTGTCCTACACTTTGTAAACTACTTTCATTATTTACTTTTATTTTTAGTTTATGTTTAGCCATCCACCAGATGACATTAAATCTATTTAATTGTTATTGAAAATGCCTGGGGAATATATTTTGTGGTCAAAACTGACTCTCAACGCAGTACTCCCCTAATGACGCTGGACGTAATCTTGTAATTTGAATCAGGCGCGGATCCATGGGGAGGGAAAAAAACGCTTAAAATTTTGTACTTGATTTAATTATCAAAAATATTGGTAGCCATGAAACAAAAGTTTAATATATTTTTTTAAACAAAAGATGCTTTTGCTTTTGGAAAATGTTTTTGACAAAACAAGAACACGTTCACCTTGAGGTGGCAAATTTAATAGAAAAACAAATATCTGCACTTCAACAAGAAATTGAAAACCGAGAACGTTTGTTATCTGTTCATTGTTATGATGCAATTTTACAATTTGCAGTAAAAATGAATTTTAGGTGAAAATTTTAGTCAAAAAGCCTAGATTTGAAAGAAAAAATCATTTTCAAGATGCCGAAATATACTACATGATCAAGGGCTACATACCCTTAATTTAATCTGTTTTACAGAACTTAAAAGCACGGTTCTTAATTTCTGTCTCAGATTTATACTGCATTTACTGATAAAGAAATTTTAATTTCACAACAGATGATATATTAAAATTTAAAAAAAATTGATAAAAAAAACTGCTTTTATCAAAACTAAAGTCTGAAATTTTAATGCCGGTATTTTTCCACCCTTTGCCGTATTAAAACATGGCTGAGATCAACCATGAAAAAGGATAGGCTTAACGGCTTAGCAATGTTTCGTACACATGGTGTCTAATGGCGATTTATATTTCAAACTCGAATAAAAAACATAATAATTGACACAGAGTTTTATTAGGAGCATTGAACAATAGAATCGAAAACGGCAATATAATTATTTTAAATAATATGTTATCTAGATGTCTTCCGTCAAGATGAGCGCGCTATCAAAAACGAAGCCTTGTGTTCTACGTCACACGTTGCAGTAAACATAATAAGAACAATTGAGCTGATCTCTCGACGAAAATTTTCCTATAAAGCTACAAGAAATTGCCACTTTAAACCCTGTTTTCCATAGGAGCCATATCGGGCGACCTCGGTGGAAATGAGATTATATCAAAGGGACTGATCAGTTTTTGAAGGAAATTTTTCCAAAGAAAATTCATCGAAGCTCAAACTGTGTGCGCAGTTGCCCCATTTTGTGCTATCGATGAGGTTCAGCAAGAAGAATTCTGTAATCATTCGTCGATGATTTTCACCGTAGACATTCATCGCCTATCTTAGAAAATTTTCGAAAACAATGGTCCAATTTTCTTATGAGTGGATAAGGCACACGAAACAGTTACCCTGGAGCAATGCAATGATTTTTGATATTTGAATCGAGGGTTGCGGGGTTTTGGAGATCAGTAACGGCATATTTGTTTGTTAGCGTGTCCGTTTAAGGGAAAATGAGCCTCGTCGCTCCAAAAAATGGGATTTACAGTGTCAAAACGCTTCAACACCGTTTCACAAATATTTTTAAGTAAATCAAAGCCACACTCTTTCAGTTTTTCAACGATTTTAATTTTAAATGGATGGACCTTCAGATCTTTTTTGAAAAAGGTAATAAATACTTGCTCTTGAAAGTCCCGGTGAGGTTGCCCTTTTGCGTATTAAAAGTCGTGGATTTAAAGGAAAACTGCTTTTAACCAGTTAAATTTTTCGGGAGTCCTTGAAAATCGACTGGGCTCTGGCCGGGGGACATTAATAGCTGAAGCAGTTGCGCGGAATCTGTGCACCCACGAACAAATTAAATTAACTTTCGATCTGAATACCGATCTTTGCACAAAATTGTCGACAAGCAATTACTTAAGAATCATTACTCTTCAAAAATGTATCCTCAGCGAACGCATGGTGCTCACTCGACCACTGCAGCATTGTGACTGAAAAATCCACACAGTCGGTGACTCCAAAGGTGACTGCAAATTAATATTCTGCCTATATAAAACATTGACATACAGAAAAAACAAAACATTTTTTTCCCGACCAGCTAGTGCAGTATTAAGCTTCTTTTTAGAGGAGATTTGATAATGATAAAATCTATGCCGCAAAACAGTAGAACTACAGTTACATCCTTTAATGTTTTAAATGATAAATTTTATTTTGTTTTTTCGTTGCAAATATACTTGAAATATTCTTTTAAATTTTTTTTTCTTCGAGTAAAATGTACGTTTGTATATCTCTCAACTCCCAATAAACATTTGGTAGACGTGACTATAAAGGTTTGATGTTCGATGTTGCTGTCCTTTGCTTTAGGCTTTTATTGTGAATCTGCGATTATTTTTCAAACTGAGAACTGTGTTTTTATTTGCTGGCTAAAGTAAATTTGTTCAAATCTTGGAGAAGTAGTCAGTTGTGCAAAATAGAAAATTTATAACTTTATATGTATATATGTATGTGTTTCTATATTTTACAAATATTTGCCGCATTTCTTGTTGGTTGATGTTAAATTTAAATTTTTCCTGGTTTTTTCGTTAAAAATCGTCATAAAGATTTGGTAGGTGTAGATAGTCTACACTACACAATAATAGTGAGTTAAAGCCAAAGTATACTCTTTGGTGTTATTTTATTTTATTTTGACAATGACATCAATTGGGTTCTTTGTCACAATGTAAGATAAGCTTTGTTTATTTTTTTTCCTTTTTGGTTTTATTTATTTAAATGTCAGTCTCTTACACAAAAATTAAAGTGTGAATGTGTGCCGGTGGCATTTGTTTTGCTACTTTTGATTTTTTTTTTATTATTTTTTCATTTCATTTCATTTGATTTTTTTCTTGCCTTTACAATTGTTTTTAAGGGCGTTTCAAGAAGAATAACATAAAGTCGTTAAACGAATTGGGCGCCAGTATTGTAAATATCATCAGTGTCTTCATTTATTGTAATACAGGCTGTTTTTATATAATTTTCCAAATCTGTTTTTATTGCAGGTAAATTGATGTTTGCCATTACGACTAGGTCTGTCTAGTTTTACTTGACTTTATTGGGCGGAGATGAGTTTAAGGGATCAGTAAACAAAATTTGTTGACTTATTCCTTTCTACTAATTTTATTTAGAAGCGAACATTAAAATCAAAGTGAAATCAAGGCAAATCGCTTTTTTGTGCAAAAAAAAATAAACGGAAAATATTTTAATTTAATAAATTGTGGCTGAATAAACAAATTAAAGATTGCATTTCACGCTGGTTATATGGTGGTGATATGCTGCTTGTTTTGTTCGGAAGTAAAAAAATTTTTATTTAAAATGATACTTTAAAAGCTATTGTTGTAAAATAACTACCCTACGGGGAAAAGGGCCGGTCTAAAGCTATTGACGAGACTGGTAGGGAATGGTTCTAGCTCTTACACGTAATATGAAGGGAACATTCCACTATTAGATTGCGTTGTCATTTTAGGGGGTAATTGGCTCAAATTTAATGCATCATAACTTGTTACGGGTCAATCCCATATAATCTCATTTTTCATTAGTTTCTTAAGATCCTGTTCAAGCTACTTTGTATGTATGTACGTATGTGTGTTTGCATGTGTGTATGTATAAACGAAGGAATGGTTTACACCATTTATCTAATAACGCGATGAGCGCCTTTAAAACCTAGCACGACTGATAATTTTTTGAACTATTGATGTTTTGTTCCAGTCACAGGACCTGTACGCCGGTCAATTGCCAACAATTTGACGACAAATGTAATCTGCATTGTTAACATATGTTCAAAAATAAACATTTTGACCTTAATTTTCGCTTAAACATTTAATGGAAAAGTATACAGTGTAAATCCTTTAAACTTCATCTGGCAGTCAATATTTAAAGCATAAAATTGACGATTGAAAAAAGCAATAGATATTGCCCTAACCAGCCAGAAAATTTGAAGGTGATGATTATTTATTTACCCAGACCCAAATTGGTCAATAGTTTATTATTATTTTTTTAGCCATATTTAAAAAAAATGCAAAACAGTTTTGAAATTAGAAAAAAAGTGCTTTCGGACCAATGAATTGACTTCTGATACCAATCTGGCTTAATAGTCTTAAATTAAACACCTTCAAATTGATAACCTTTAAAAACGCCAAAATTGTGCAAAAATTATTTTTCCGGCGCCAATGTGGGTCAATAGTCTTTAAGCAATCGTTCTAGAGTCCTTACATTAAAAAAAGTCAACAAATTAATCAGAAGTGCTTTTTGCGCTACATGCTGCAGTAAGCTTGGTTCAATTGAGCTGATTTCTCGATGAATATTTTCCCTTAAAGCCACAAGGGATTCGGGATTGTCATTGCAAACCAATTTTTTGAGGTAGCCTGATAAAAAAATCCACGGATGTCCTTGGTGGTCATTAGATGTTTCCAAAGCGACTGATTAATTTTGCGGAAAATTTTCCAGAAGCAAATTTAGTCGCCCCATCCTTTTGAAACCGAGTGTGTAAAGAGTACGATGAGTGAACTCGCAGGTGTGGAAAAAAGATTTTTTAAAAAAAACGGTCCAATTATCTCATGCGCGGATAAGACACACCAAACAGCTACCCCGGAGCAACACAATTGTTTTTGATAGTTTAATCAAGGAATGCAGGTTCTTGGATACGAGCTGCGGCAGTTTTGCTTATTAAAATGTCCGTTTAAGTAAAAATGATCCTCGTCGCTCAAAAAAAAAATGATCTGCAAAGCGAAAATGCTCCAGCAATGTTTCACAAAAACGTTTGTGAAATCAAAGTAATTTTTATCAGTTTTTGAACGATTTGACAGTTAAAAGGATGGAACTTAAGATCTCTGTTAAAGTTTTATGAATAATCGCTCTTGAAGGCCCAGTCCTTCTGTCATTATGCTTTAAAAAAAAATTAAAAATTTTTTAATTTTTATAAGTCTACAATAACAAAATACATTTGCTTGCAGTTTTGACTGTAAAAGTGTTCATTTAGTTTAAAATATTTTTGAGAGCAATTTCGAAAATATTTCTTCTTACTCTCTTGTAGCTAGTAATTACTGGGAAATTAATGAACACAACTATTGTCTGAAAGAATTTATGACTTTGAAAAAAATTGTTTGTTTTAATTAATAATTGTAAAGTATTTTCAGAGTAGAAGAATATTAAAAAAACGCATGAGAAATAAAACCATTATTTTTGTTAACTATAAAATAAGTATGAGAGTATCAAATAAGCCAAGCGAGTAAAACGGTATTTTCCATTATCCATTAGTATCAAAAAGTACAACCATATTAAATTTTTTATCACTGATCTAGACATCAGATTTTCAGGATGCTTATCACTACACTTGAATACTTACCAGTTTTAACATTTTAAAAATTATTACTAAATTGAAATCTTATTTCTTTTTTTTGTCTTTTTCTTTATTTAATTGTTTAAACTTTCACAAAAAAAATACTTTTAATTAAAATTTATTTTTAAGATTTTATTCAGGGGTTTCCTTAGACTGACCCTGAATAAAATCTTAAAAATAAATAAAAATTGGTCATTAAATAAAAGGAAATATATACTAAAATTTATTTATTTTTTCGATTTCAATATTATGTGTTTAATTTCTTTTAAACAGTCATAGCTCGCTTATATTACGATTAGAAATATATATTTTTCAAATTAATTGCATTAATTTCATATTTAAGTTAAAAGTATATATATTTAACAAAATTCAAAAATGCTTTTACTTACACAGCTAATCCTTCCTTATGTGTTAACCTTTATATGTTTTTTCTAAACGTTAATAACTTAGTACAAATTTAATTAAAAATTAGCTATTATAATTTACAAAACAAATATACTCTTGAAGCTACTCCGGCATCTGCAGCTAACTTCGCCTTCGTGTAATACTTCTACTTTATACGTATAGGCAGTAACAAAAACCTTTATGCCGCCACAAATATGCCAGATTCATCATCATTAGAGTATATGCTACACACCAAGCACTACAATTCCAACTCCAACAACTGGATTTACCAACTAAAATTGGGCGTTTTAGGATTTAATCAGTAAACATGTTAAAGATTTGGACATTAGAAAGAGATAAGAAAAAAATAATATTTTATATATAAGTATGTATAATTTTTGTTAATAATGCTCTCCTATTAGCAGCAATAAATATTATGCAACACTTACAGTTATAATTGAACTGTGGCCATGAAAATCCGATAATACTGTTTGCACTGCTACTTCCTCTTAATAGACGTTGTTTGCTGCTTGTATCTGTCAGTGATAGAATTGTTGCAATTGTGTGCAAAAGTGTGCAATTGCCTCACGCCTTGCACTAGCAATGCCCATTATGTCAGCAACGCATTTAAAATCTAAAACCTCACTTTTAGTAATGAAACGATGATCATCCACATAAATTTGTAATTGCAAATTGCTGGCTGATAACAGGAAACCATCTGAGTTGCGTGAAATTTCATTGATTTGTGGCTGTACAGTTGTCACGGGTGCCTGTTAAGTATAAATCAAATTCTATAAACTGATATAATACATATATAAGTAGGTCTAAGTAAATTTAAGTTCTGGTTAAATTGTAAGTGTCTGTTAAATTTATCTGTATAAAACGGAAATATTTTATACGTAAAGATGAGAAAGCGGTAAAAACCCATATTTTGTAAAGCATTTGTGTTGAAGATCTATGATTTAATACTCTGTTGTTTTAAATATTAAATTAAATTTTGCGAGATATAATTAGTACTATAGATTTTTTTATGTAAGTATATTTATTATAACGATATATAAAAGAAATATTGATATCGTTTGACTTAAATCGAGTACTCCAATACATATTGATGGTTTACGAGTTTACATAAAACTTTAAGTTTTAAAACGTTCTGCTTAAAACTATTTATGTAAATGGCTAAAACCAGAATTAAAACGTGTAAAACTAGTCTTTCCTACAAATCCTGCGATATAAATTACAGCTGACATTATAGTATTCACCAGTTCAGAAGCGAATCTTTTGCGAAAAATAGAATACCTGGACCAACAACAACAATCTCATTGCGCATCCGAACCAAGTCCTTCTCCATTAGTTTTTCTGTGAGCATAAGCCGATGGATGGAAGACTAGTCATGAAATTAAAACTCTTCTTGAATTTAAATTGGTTTAAATGACAGCGAACAGTAACTTCTACCTTTGAAAAAAGTCTTGCAGTAAATGCAGATAAAACCAAGTTGATGGTATTAGCGCACAAGATGTCCAGTAAACTTAGGCAGACAGTATTGAAAACTACAGCTTTGAAATATTCAACGATTTTAACATTATAGGCAACGTCATTAACAAAACAAACAACATTATCTCTGAAATAAAAAGAAGAAAGATATTGGCCAATAGATGAAATCTACACACAAAAAATTATCTAAGAAAACTTTACTTAAATCAAGCCATAGAAGTGTCAAAAGTACGGTGAGTACGGTTTTTCTTAAATCAAGTATGAAATTTCTTACTCCAAGTAAAATTTTTCAAGTACAAATTTCTTACTTTTAGCCACAATTTAGCCAAAAAAGGAATGATTTAAGTTCGGAACCATACTTGATGTAAGCGTGAAAAACATTGATTTAAGCCGTAAACTGGATTAATTCCGAAAGTGAAATAAATGTCATTTTTTTGACTTATGGAGCTTCATTAAAGAAGAAGAAGTTTATATTTTATTTTTATTTTATAATTAATTTATAATTTCAATATTTAATTTTTTGTAGTTACCGAAGCTGAGATTCAAACCAGGGATTTCTGCACTGCAGTACAAGCGCGTTACCTCTAGGCCAGCGAGACACTTTGTTTTCAAATGTAAAATAATATATTAAAACAAAAAGCTTTTTTCTGCTTGATTTGTTGAAGCAATCCGAATAGACTTGATTTAAGAAAATGTAAGTACGGATCGTAGTTAAAAATTTCGAAAAAGATTTTTGATAAATTCAAGAATAAAATTCTTGATTTTAGAAAGCGAGTTTTCCTTCTGTGTAGGACTAATTAAGCAATTTAAAAGCAAAGCCATCTGTTGGCAGACCTAATAACTATATAAAAGTAGCTGATACTACCTTTATATGTATATGAGGCAGTGGGAGGAGGTAAGAGACTATTTGAAATCGAACCTGGTGAAGGATTGCCCAAAAAAGGAAGGCCAAAACTCATAATGAAAGATTAAGTGCAGGAAGACATTTTTAACTTGGTGTCAGAAAATGGAAAAGTGTAGAAGGTAGAAGCGAATGGTAGTCGGTCCTACGTTTAGCTGAGGAAACGAAGGATTAAAGGAAATAAAACACCCTTCTGGAAAAATCATAATTTGGTCATTTTCAAGAGAGAGCTTTTTCCTAAGAACTAAAGATTTACAGAACGCTTATTTTACACCTATAAAAGTAAAGTAAGCGGTGCTTAGTTGTTTCATAAGATGATTTTTGCGCAAAATACATATGGGGGATTTCATGTCAAGTGACCCAACTTTTAAAACCGATGTCTTTCGATTGGAAAGAAATTTGGACCAAAGTAAGTTCTTGCAGAGAGTAGCATAGACACAATTTTTTAACACGATCGGTCAAGAACTCTCTGAGCTAGAGGGGTTCAAAATTTGACGTTTTCGGTAAATAGGTGTTTTTTCTCATACATGTAGTTTGTTACTTTTTGCTTTAAACAAATTCGTCCCAAATACTTTCGATAGCTTTTTCTTCAATCTTCCAGAAAAAAATATTTTTAAAATTAAAAAAAATTTTTTTTTTATTTTTTTTTATAAAATAATTAGAAAATTTTTTTTTTTTTCAAATATGCCCATTTTTTTTTTTTTTTTGCTCAAAAGAAAGCTTAGGTCTTTTGCTTGAAGAACTTGGAGGTCGCTTAGTGGGATGCGAGTGGGATATCTATAAAAATAAATGTTTTGTAACTCAAGGCAGAGGTTTTCCGATTTCCGCGTATATTCTACTTTAATTTTTTTTCCTATTTATGTAAAATTATCTCTTAAGCAAAAAAAAATTATTTTATGCTAAAAAACAAAATAATTTAACCTTTCCGACGGTATGCATTGAAAATATTAACAAAATGTGTTCAGACATTGCCATATAAAAGTGATTTTATTCCAGAGTCCTACTATTTTGTTGGTAATGCAGTGTCGAGTGTATGAGACTTTATTTGGTACTTGCATACCGTCGGCAAGGTTAAATTATTTTGTTTCTTAGCATAAAATAATTTTTTTTTTAGCTTAAGAGAAAATTTTACATAAATAGGAAAAAAAATCAAACAGAATATACGCGAAAATTGGAAAACCTCTGCCTTGAGTTACAAAACATTTATTTTTATAGATATCCCACTCGCATCCCACTAAGCGACCTCCAAGTTCTTCAAGCAAAAGACCTAAGCTTTCTTTTGAGCAAAAAAAAAAAAAAAAAAAAATGGGCATATTTGGAAAAAAAAAAATTTTTCTAATTATTTAAAAAAAAAAAATAAAAAAAAATTTTTTTTAATTTTAAAAATATTTTTTTCTGGAAGATTGAAGAAAAAGCTATCGAAAGTATTTGGGACGAATTTGTTAAAAGCAAAAGGTAACAAACTACATGTATAAGAAAAAACACCTATTTGCCGAAAACGTCAAATTTTGAACCCCTCTAGCTCAGAGAGTTCTTGACCGATCGTGTTAAAAAATTGTGTCTATGCTACTCTCTGCAAGAACTTACTTTGGTCTAAATTTCTTTCCAATCGAAAAAAAAAGTTGGGTCACTTGACATGAAATCCCCCATATATTTTTTTTCATTTTTCTTTTATTATTGAATCTTCGCCTGTGGCGAACTAACAATAAGTATTAAAATCTTAAAACTAGGTAGTTAATATTAGTCCAGCCAGTGCCAGACTAAAATTTAAGTTCTCATATTAATTAACAAGCCTCATATAAGCGCAATAGTATTCCTCCTTTTCAGACGGGTGTGTCCACTATGTTGCAGCATGTTTCGAGCGAGCGGATTTGGGTGAGTTTCCAGCTCATTTAAATACTTGTCCACAAAGTTCAGGATTTCGCTTTTTACCAGTAAAACTTCTAGATCCTTGTGGATGTTGCTGTTTTTCACATACCAACGAGCACCAGTTATCATTCTTAGGATTTTGCTTTGACGTCGTTGAATTTTTTCTATGTGCAAAATATATAGCTTGCTAGATCTGTATTAAGGTAAAGTTAAGTTATTTTCGGATATGAACGTGGTAAAGGACATGAAAATACAGCGGCTGGGCTGACTAGACCTTTTTAGTTGAACGGAATACAAAAAAAAATAATGTAAGCTCCAATACCTAAGTTCTTGGAAAGCATTCACTTAGCAGTTTAATATCATCAACCAGTTGTAAATCTACTAAGGTAAGTAAAAAAAAAATATTTTTTCTAACAAAAAGACTTAACATTGTAGCCATCTAGTCGGCTTCTATTCCCTAGTACCATTGGATTTTCCATTTAATTAACTCTATATTGCTTTGTGCACTTGATTTTAAAACCAAAAACAGGGAGCAATTTACAATAGATTTTGGTGGGGCAAAATTTTTGGCAAATTCAAAACCGAATTGTGTATGTCATACCTTTACTGTAATTTTACGGTGCATAATTAATTTCAATTTGAACAGAGGATGCGTTTAATTTTTCCTTAGTTTTACATTCCCAATTGAATATATGATAAAGCTTTTATCTTCCGTCCTTTTTTTACACACTGGTATCAATCCCTTCTGGGTCAACATGAAAATCAATTCTATTAATAAGAGCTTGAGAACCTTTTGCGTAAAAACTTTTTTTAGTTTTTCAAGTTGCAAAGCTGTTTTTCAGTAAGAGCTCTAATGACTCAGTAAAGATTTGGTCTCAAAACAAAAAAAAAAAAACAAATGTTGAAGCTAACAAGAAAATAAATGTATCTGAATGTTGTGAAAGAAAATAAAGATATCTGCATGGTTCCACTAGTTAAATGCAAAATCTTAAATAATGTGGACAAGTATTTAAGTAAACAAGCTTGAAACATCTTGCAATATAGTGGACACATCCGTCTGGAAAGGAGGGAGACTATTGCACTTAGATATAACTACTGAATTAATTAATTTTATTATAAGAACCTAAATTTTAGTCTGGCACTGGCTGAACTAATATTAACTACTTAGTCTTAAGATTTGAATACTTTTTGTTAGTTTAACATGGGTACTTCTGGAGCTTAGGTACTTTAAACGAACACTTTGCTTAACTCAACCAATGAACTCAATATTTTTACCAAAATGTAAAAAATTAAGACAAAAGAATACACACCAAAAAACATTTCTCAATTGCAGCTTTAACCAAAAAAAATTTTTTTAAAATGTCAACTTTAAACACAAAAAAAAGCCGAGACCAAAAATTTTTAAGTATCTTACTTTAAACGTACATTGATAATATTCCATTATTTTTTTTATAGCAAATAACTCATTTAATTTTAATACTTTTCTTTTTTAGTTAAAATATAACCAAGGCAAAAATACTACCTCAAGTAAAACTTTTTTGGAAAACAATTAAAAACTTGAGTTTTTACCCTGCAAAACAATATTTTGACACTGGTTCTTAGTACTGTCACAGATATTTAAACTTTTATTTTCATATTTGCCATAAAAACAATAAAACAAGAAAAAAGTTAACGTACCGTTTTATTGTTGATATACCATGTAAGTGTTGCTGGAGGGTTTGACCACTCTGAGCTACAACTAAGGATAATAGAGTCACCGTATCTGTAGGTTTGCTGAGGACCACAAATAAATGGATCAAACTTTGGTAAAACTAAAAAAAAAAAACAAAATTAATATTAAATTTAACAAAAAAAGTTAAACTGGCATGAGTTGATAAAATTCGATTGCAAGTGTAGTTGTATATTCATATAAGTTAAACATAAGTCTTTTTTTTTTCACCAGAAAAAATGTTTAATTTCAAATATTTTATAAACTACGAAATTTCAATTAAATTGCAAAACTTTTTAATAGCAATTCGGGTAAATAGTAGAATCTGAAAGCATTCAATCATTAAAATTTAAAAAAAAAAAGTGCAAATATTATATTATTTTTCTGTTCATTTTATTCACATTAATTATGTATTACCTTTGAAACAAAAGTTTAAGATTAAATATTAACAGCAGTTTCACAAGAAGAGAAAATGTCAATTTTACAAATAATATGATAAGTATCTTTGTTTATATCCTTCAGAGTACTGATTAGAGTATATATGCATAAGTTTGTCATTCCGTTTGTAAGTTCTTTAATATCCATTTGCCAGCCCATATTATATAAAAACTTTGATCCTTTCATATAGGGAAGTCGACTTAGCGATGTCCGTCTGTCCGCAGACCGCGTTAGTATTTGCTTTAAAACATATGTCTAAAACGTTCTTACCCTATAACTCCATCACTTACGGGGGCTGCTATAAAAAATTGAAGTAAAAACGCCCATCACTTTTCCAGAGTCCGCCTTAGAGAAATGAAATGTACAGCCAACCTCCATTCGAAATCGTAATTATTCCCCCTGCGGGTCCAGGGTGTCCGTGGATAGGCCAAATGTAGGATTGACCCCAAAAAATGTTTCCTTGCAAACATTTTTCTTAAACATAAATGCCCCTGCCACTACCCTCCAAGGAAATTGCTATACAAAATTTAAAAAAATTAGGGTAAAACCACTTTAACGTCCCTTGTTACTCAACGAGGGTTAAAATATGGCCCGTCCCCTTTTTAATGTGAAAAATATTTAATAAAAAAAATTTATAAAAACTAAAAAAGTTCGGAGTTTCAAAAGGCCAATATAAAGGGTATCTAAGACTCGAGACATCCAAAAATAGCGCTCTTACTTGTTTTATATTTAAATAGTTTCATTTTCTTTACTCATAATACAAATAAAGAAAACAAAAATCTTAAAGTAATTGTAATAAATTTTTAATGCATTATCCTTCTTCACAGAAATGCAGTTTGAGCGAATTTTCGTCTCAACAAAATGAAGTTCTTAATGTAATGGTCTTGTATATATTGTTTTTGTATTTGTTATAAGAGGATAAAAGATATTTTATATTCTCTTATACAGTTAACAAAAATAAAAAAAGAAGAAGATTTAAACAAAAAAAAAAAATGTGACACTATGAAACACGTTCTACCCTTTCTTTTAGTTTAAAGTATGTAAGTATGCAATGATACACACACATTTATTGGAACCAGCATTACAGGACGTTTTGTTCACTTTAAAAACGTTTAAGTGCAATTTTAAGTTGAATTATGAAACACTGTGTTTGTATTGGACAAAATACTATCGTGAATTGGA